>OY734948.1:24097731-24357642 GCA_963457585.1 Spergularia bocconei
AGTCGATTTGCTCAGATGACAGTTTTGTGTATATTAGCATGAAATAACCTTCAGTAAGCTCTCTGTTACCTAAATCTGTTTTGCGCATCAAGCCTTACAATCAAACAGTGAAACAGAAGCTACTAGCTGTGTTATATTCCTGAAGAGAAGAATTAGGATGCAAAATGTAGTAGAAGTAGATGTAGGTTGCAGAACTGTATTGGATTGGGAAATGGGGTTACTTCTATTGCAGCTAAGTGAAATTTATATAGTTTTTATTGAGATTTATACATCACTTATTTCCTGATTATTGCCAGCAGTTCTGTTACACTGCAAAAACCCGAATGGTCAAAATAGCAGTGTGTTGAATCCCCCTCATGTTGAAAAAAAAAACTAGTCTGCTCACATTGCTCTATTTTTTTGTTCCTGGACTTCGGGTCTTGCTTGAGATTCGAAAGCATAAACAGAGTCCAGAGGTCGGAACACAACCAGCCCCTCAGAATACGCCCTTTAGCGCCTTTTGAAGAATTAAGCTGAGATTAATGTCAAAGTTAAGTAGGGCTGACAGAGGTGACTTGACATGAAGAACCTAGAATCTGAAAATGCTGCAGTCTCCACATGACTGAATTGACCCGAGACCAGCCTGAACCGTTCTATGGAAACACAACTCAGATAATAAGTAAATAGTAGAGGAAGTTAGCTTATGGCTCACAGATGACAGAACAATGCCAAACCAGTAAAAAGATGTGGTCTGTAAGGTTAGGGTCAATGTATCAGAAAGAAATGTAAAACTTACTGGCAATGTATAGTCTCAGGATCTTTCACATCACAGCAGTCGTATCTCATATTCGCCAGCCATGGTTATGTATCTCACCCACGGAAGGGACTGGTATCCACTTTTTTCGATAATCTTCAGATACTTGACCTGAAAAACCAGCAATGGCACATTGTTTTAAACTTGGCACTCATTGAGTAATGGTGATGCAACGATGCAGACAAACATCAGCTTTGGGCGACCTTGACATTTCTGTCAAATATCAGGGCTTTGAAAAATAACCTGAATTCCAGAGATGGTGAAGTAAGGTATCTCAAACCTAACACGAACAGGCGGTTTTCTCTCAGGAGCATCATCATCAGAACCTACACTAGGAAGCCTGAACTCTGCTCTCAATAGATACTCCTGAGGAAAATTGATCAAACAAGTAAATCTTAAAGATATATGACAACTTCTGGTGAGGTGATGATTGAATGACAGCAGGCAGAGAAAGTAATATACCTTATTCCCTGGGAAAGATCTGATTTTCCAGAGAATAGTGTCGTTCTCAGGAGTGTACGTTGCAGATCCCATTGATGTCCGGATCTTAGGATTCGTGGCATCAGGTGGTACGGGCAAATCAATCTCAACATTGGTGGCGTAACTGTGACAACAGGTAAAACAGCATGAAGGACAATGGTTCAGACATGGTATGGTTTTTTCTTATTTAGTGAAAAATCTGTTCAAAAACACCTAACCCATGAGAAACAATTTCTCAGGTACAACAATCGGAAGTTCAGGGCTAGCTAGTAAGACAGCACAAAGTCACTAAAACCGGAGTACCAAAATCACAGTTTCCTGTTACCTACCTACGTTCCTTGAACTGACTCCTTGCTTTTATCATGATCTCAACACGACTTCTCGAGTACCTTTCCACTTGAGCCTCGATCCAAATTAGAGGTTTCACCTAACATGGAAGTAAAACTTATCTGTATGGTTCTACTTATGACAAATACTCAGTAGACAAGAACATCAAATCATCGACGACAGGTTGAAATGAGCACACGGTAGGCTCCCATGGAAAGAAGCACACCTGAGAAGTGAGTCGGTATGTCATCAAGTCAAAAGATCCATCAGGAGGAATGAAAGAAATGGTTCTGTCACTCTCAAAGCGCGCCAAACGCACACACCTGAAGAGAAGACTTAGCTCTTATAAATTATAATGCACAGATTCAGAAGAATATCCTACTCAAAATGAAATGCATTTTTCTCGAGAGAAAATCTTCAAGAATACAATTCAGAAAACCCTCAAAACCAAGTAATTAAAACCAATAGCAAATTCATCATGGAGACGTACTGGTGAAATTTGATATCCTCTAGATCAATAGCCTTTCCCCTTGCTGTTTGACCTTGCGGCTCCAGAAGAAGTCTATCGTTCAGGCCAAGTTTACATTCAGGCATACCACTGCAAGAAATATATAAGAAGCCGTCAATCTATCAGTAAATTCTAAAAGCTCGATACTACACTGAACACAGGCAGATTACAGAAAGATGGGTGTCATTTCATAGTCAGAATCAAACAGTGCCTATCATTGGACCATTACCAATACTCAGAAAACCAGAGGAACCTGGAAAATTAGAACATCATAATGCTAAAACCATAACAGGAGACGCAGAAATGCAACCAGCTATTTAGCGTCTCAGAAAACCAGTAACAGAAAAATTTGACAGTGTCAGTTTTCAGTTCACAGACCTGTAAAAATTAAAAAATCAGACAAGAAACAGATGAAGTTATGCACCTCAAATAAGCTCTCATCTTCAATGCACCTATAACATCCGAACGAATAAGCTGTCCATTGCTGTTTACTAGTATGTTAACACTTTCTACGACATCCAAGAAGACCTGAAAGGTGAGAAAATACGATCATCAGGCATCGGGACATTATCTTCTGATCAACAACACGAGAGACAAAACGACTTCATTATCGATCAAGACCTCATTTCTTTTGTATCGTAACCCTTCACTGCGCCAAGACACAGCATTTGTTACAGCCATAGGTGGCCGCTGCGCAACTTCCATCTTATAAGCATCAGTTTTGATAAATTCACTCAGAATGTTGGCCTCAGTGTACTGAGGATAACCAAAGTCCATCATTTCATCAAGGAGCTCGTACTGTCAGAAAAAACAGTTTAACAGGCATTCAACACCACGAAATCAAGTGTGAACAACACGATTTCTCTACGATAATCTACCTTGTTAATGTCATTAGCAGTAACCTACCACCACTACAAAGTTATCCCTTAGCGATTCTTCTTCAAATTCTTCAAAATAATGCTTGAAAACCTGCAAAAAATACACATCAAATTGTTCACTGAAAGTAGTAAACTATAGTCAGATGAATTTTCCACCAAATGCCAATGTGTATGTAATTACCTTGATTACACGATGAAGGAAGAGAAGAAGGCTAGCAGCATTACAGTTCTGGCGCGCCGCGGTCATCAAGTACAGGTTGTTATGCTGTACAAACATGTATGTCACGCCTTTCTCATACAGTACAGGTCCCTGTGACACCACATCCTCCTGTTCTCCAAAGCCAAAGATTGTCATTCTCGTTACTTCTTCGTGTTATTAGCGTCTGGTTTGAATACCTCTTACATATATATAACTATATAAATTCAACGTTAACAATTTGCAATATATAATTATACTGTGAAACCATCGAATTATACCCGTCACATGTAATAGCGTCATTTTCCGAAACCAGGAGTGTAACACAAAATAAAACGTATAATCGACCACGAGTACGTACACATAACAAGTAGAAAAGACATCATTAAGGAAATGTAACGGATGGGGGGAGATCACACACCTCGATGAGGAGAAACTTGGTGAAGAAGCGTTCGGCCTCGACGGCCGAGACGTCGCCTCGAAAATCGCGCCAGAGGAGGACCCTCCCCTTTATGTCAAGCAGAAACAGTGCCGATGCCGCGCCCGACATTTTACGAAATGTGAATATTGATCAGAGAAGAGTACGTGAGACGTTACCTATTATTGGTTGAAATCATAATACCGGAAGAATGAAGAAGAAGAAAATGAGGATTCGATCAGCAGATCAAGAATTCACGATGTAAGCATTAATTGTTGATCCAAAATCCATAAAACGACGGACATGGACAAGAGTGCTGTCCCACTTACTTCTTAACTTATGAGTTTCTCTTTGTTTATTAGTTCGGTTTATTTTTTAGTCCAAATTCGAATCGAATAGTACATGCTTACGTGAAAGTCGACTTTACGAGGCAACCCTCTTTTCTTGGAACGATTAAAAGTTACATACTGAGGCTAAATAGTACGAAGTAAATAGCATGATTTAACGTGTAAATTGTCATTTTTCGATCGGTCTCTTACTCTTTTATCCGAAAGGTGGAGGAATGACAAATAACAATAGACAATCATTCCGAATTTTGATGACATACATTCACTCTAGATTATATATCCACATTTGGTTTGAATACGTAGGAAAAACACGAAAATGTATTATGAAAAACACGAAAATGTATTATAACAAAAATGTATTATATATGCACTCTCGTTAAACCATCACAGTGCAAACTTGTTAAACCATCACGGGGAATAACTACACGAGAGAACCAATGTTGACTTAATGGTTAGAAAGTTAAACCATCACAATGCAACCTTGTTAAACCATCACGAGGAATAACTACACGAGAGAACCAGTGTTGGCTTAATGGTTAGAAAATCAAAGAGCCGGAATGTTAGAGGCTCTATGTAAAATAAAATGAAATCGAACATGCGCATGAGTTAAACAACTTGGGTAAAAGAAATGTCATATCAATTATTATTATTATATTATGTAAGTTCAAGACTTCAAGGTCAAGCACAACCTTTCAAAAGACCAAACTCTTTACACAATTCAACATGCAAAACTTACAATAAAAAAAGTCAAACCACAAAAGAAAACAAACTAAACCCCGAAATCCCATTTGGTATGGGCCGAAAGTCGGGCTCCCATCATTGTGGCCCACAAAACCGAATCAAAGCCCAAACAAGCCCATAAAAACTCCTCAAGTTCTACCCGCTTCACGGGCCCTACCACCAACTTCTTGGCCCATCTCCTTCACTTTCTGGCCCACATGACCGACCGTATCCTGAGCCCGTTGCATGACATCCTCCACACCACCCATTCCCATGGTCCGATACCTCAAGAAATTAATAATCCACGAGAAAGCCGAAAGACCCGTAATCCCGAACGCGCCCGACGACAAGAACCCGACGACCGCTAGCCCGATCGCAATGGTAGCCGGGACAATTACGGGACTAGAGAGGATAAAAAGCGGCGTGGCGACCGCTAAGCCGATAAGCGAACCCATAAAGGCTAAACTAGCCAAGAAGAGAAGAAATGCCCCAAATGGGACAACAGTGATTAAGGCTACAAGTTGAGGAGTTGAAGGAGCTTTTTGTTGAAGCAACGTCTTCAAATTGTGGACAGCTTCTTGACCTCTTTGTTGAAGGTCTTGATGACCTTGTTGGTATTGTTGCCCTACTTGGTGTCGGTATTGATATTGGTGAGATTGGTCTGCCATTTTTTTTTTTTCATGAAACAAAGAGATTATTATTATTATTAGGGAGTTTTATCAAAGTTTAATTCAACTTATATTATACGATTTGGAGATTATAAAGAGAGGTGGGTTTGTGGCACGTAAGAAGAATGCCAACACGTGGAGGTTTGCATGGGGAAGGGATTGAGTTTTGCATGGGAGTGTGTCATGGTGGTACTTGATCAGTTGGAATTTCTTGTCGTGTGGGTACTAAGGGTCTGTTTGGCCAAACTTCTGAAATGTTTTTAAAGTGTTTATGGGTCCTAGAAACTGAAAACTGGCCAAATATCCAAAACTGAGAAACTGTTTCTGATTTCTGAGAAGCATTTCTAGTGTAAATTTGTTTCTCAGAAGTAGTTCTACAGAAGTTGGAGCTTGGTCAAACATGTCCTAAGGCCCATTCATTTAGGGCTTGTTTTGATGGGCTTATAAATTTTGATCCATTTTCAGAAATTGCGATAAGTGGTGAAAAATGGGCCTATATACCCATTGGACTTATGACAAAAGAGGCCTTATGAAGGTTTAAGTTGAGTCATGTCCACTACATAGCATAGAGATAGCTCCTTCGTTTGATGAGCATCCGTTGATATTTCGATGAGCAAGGTAAACAATTCACCGAGACAGTAGTCGATGCAAATAATTGACGAAAATAGCTGGTGCATGAGCCTCTTGGTAATGGAAGACGAACGTGTGTAATAACGAATGATATTATTGTTGTGTTAGGTCGTAATGGTCGAGTATTATCATGTACATGTCCCTCAGTTCGCTTATAAACTGCGTAGGGTTGAGCTTTTTTAGCTGAGTGTTTGAGTGTACCCGTTAACCAGCTAATTGAAATTTCACAAAAATTGCATGAGGGTAGATAAAATATTGATCTAACTCGCCATGTATTTTTTTTTTTTAAAATTTTGATTAGCCAATTAGCATGTACGCTCATTAAAAAGCGTGTCCATTAGCCCCATGCAATTTAAAGACGAACGAAGGAAGTAACTACATGAGAGTTTGCAATTTTGCATTGACCACTGACTTAATTAATCGGTCTACCACTGAAATTAATAAAGCACAGTTCAGAAGTATTCGCTAACTAATATGTGCCTTTCTGCGCGGGGGAATAATTCAGCAAGTGAAGTCCCCAACTATTTAATTAGTGCCAAAAAATCTTCTAAAATAAGTTAGGTCAAAATAAAGGACCAACTTAAAAAGCAACTTATTATTAGATAGCTCAATCATCAAAAAGTTCGTCGCCAATGCAATAACTTACTAATCTAAAATAATAAAAATGCATGTATATTAGGAGAAATCTTTCGTGATACATTGCATTTTCAATGCGCATATAAAAATATAGATTAAACACTACTCAATTATGCCAATTGTATTCTTTCAAAAAAAAAAAAAAATTATGCTAATTGTAATTACTTGCTAACATTATTAGCAATACAATCCAAAAACTGAGGTAAAGCTTATTAGAAGTAGCTTTCTAATTAGTTTGTGTTAATTAAGCTACCCATGATTGTTAGACTCTCATATAATCATTGGTCAGGGTCCATATATAGCTCATGTAATCTAAGTAAGATTGTGGAAATAATCCCACATTTATCTATAGTGGTGCATGATTTGCACCCTATATAAACATCTACATACACTTAAGATTCTTGATACACATCATCTCACCCTACAAATCAACCAACGCACGTCTTTTTGTGTGAGTCGCGTGTAAGCATGAATTGGTTGTTTTGTAGCGTGGCGATATCTCAACCCTAAAATCTTGCATTGTTCATGACTACTCATTGTTGTAGTCGATTTAGTGAGTAGATCTCCCCGACTCCCCCCCCCCAAGCGATCAATCCTTATTCTCGTTTCTTGGATTCGTTTTCGTAGAGGCGTTATATGATGTTTATTTTTCTCGTATTCTTAAACACACATATAGCTTTAATTTACAAGTAAGTAAGTGGGGACTATTTATTATGCGAAAAGAAATTTTCTCACCTGCACACGTACATTGCTTCTGTTACACGTCTTCGATCTTACAAGAAGAGAATGGGGGGGACGGATGGATGCATTAGTGCATGTATGTAAGAAAGATTGATTGATCCTGAGTTTCAAAGGAAATTATCGTAAACCTTTCAAATAGTCATCCCTCACTTATTCTGTGGACCTTCTATTAGCACTTTAGAACAAATTTGCAACTGTTCCAAAGTACCCAGGCCATGTACTACTTGTCTACTCCTCCAAAATCAATTAAACTAAACTCTTGTGTTCTAGATTTGTCAACAATAATCTCTTCGTGGTCTCGTACTTTAATTTATGTTACTCCTTTCGGTTTTTAGCTTAGTCTATAAATACGCCATTTTACAATGATCTTCCACTTTCGCAAAGGCGCAAATGACTCACAGCCATACTGTGAATGTGAACTTGTGAAGGGTATGTATATGTGGAGAGTATGTAACTCCATCCATGCTAACTGTGTGCGCTTAATAAATTTGAAGGCAAAATGAAATTGGTAGGCAACAAATAATATGGCAATGAAGAAAAAACACAAGTAAGCGGACATCCAAAGAGAGAAAATCATACGTAAATAATCCAAGAAAGTGACTAAGACAGGTGTATTGATGGACGTGACATCCTCTGAGAAATTCAGATGTTTCAAGGACACTTTTCCTTTCCTTGTTCTCTTTTTTTTTTTATAAATAATTTCCCTTCTTACTAGTTATTACTACTTCATCTCAACAAAAAAATCAGTGATGAAATCCCAGTACTCGTGTGTGTGTGTGTGTGTTTTTGCTGAATCAAACTCTTCCACTGTTGCTGACAAAACTTAAGGACATTCACTCTGAATTTAAAGCATTTTTTCACTGTTCCTGTAACAGTAGTGATGTCTTCTGAAGTTCTGAAAACTGTAACTCTAAACTTTCATGCATAAATAATCATTAATTACACATACTATGTTTACAAGCATTCATCATATTGACCCTTTCTCATTTTTACTGATATGTGTCATATGATACCAACATACACATAGACATGGATTACTATCAAACGTCAACGGTCAACCTGTGTCTTTTGGAGTTTTGGTCAAAACCCTAACCCTAATTACCTATAACTACATACTCACTTAGTACTTATAGAAAATGTAGAATAATATATATAGTTTTCCGAAGTTATCTTAGCTTGTCTAGATGATAAAGGTCGTTTAAGGGTGATAACCACGATCATCTACTTGCATGACCACGGTCATTTGGCAGCTACATGTGCATTAAAGAAAGGCGTACTATATATATACTTCGCCTTCTAGAACAATCCGATTATTGTGTGAGTTTAACAATTTAACATGTTCGATATATGCATGTTAAATTGTACTGTATGTAGACATGTAATAAGTGTCGAAACTTACGACTAATACACACATAAGTGTATCTTAATGCAAGATAGTACTAGTTGGAAGCATATGTAGTACTAATGCTTTTTCATGGAAACTGTAGATAGAGGGGCTACTGGTGAAGAAATGGGACAAAGAGTCAAGAAATAATTCTCTGGGACAAGTGGGAATAACCCTTTTCCTCCTTTTTGTGGATCCAAAAAGATGAGAAAATCTCAACTGCTAGCTAAACTACTGTTGATGATAATTTTCATCAACACAGTGGGTCCAAATTTCTAATATTCATACAAAAAGAAAGAGGATCCATGGGAAAAAAAAAGAAAAAAAAAGAAAGCACAAGGTCTACAATAATGCATCGATCAAATTAAAAGGGCTAGCTAGCAAGTTATGAGGGAATCAAGATGAAGAAAATAGAGAATGTCAAGCGTTATGTGGTGATGACTGCTAGGGTTTGCAAAAGAAGGTAGCCAGTCGAGAAATTCGCAAAATGTTAAGTGTTAAAATTATCGTTTTTTGTTTGAAATTCGACTACATATGATGTTTTGAACTAGTTGATCATATAACCAAGACATCGAAAAATAAAAAAGCGAATCGTACCCCAAAAGGAGCAAAGAGCTAGCTAAGCTTATGGGGTTGAATCTTCTTGCTTTTTGGCTTAGGACAAGTACCATAAAACAATCGATGATGGAAGGACTTAAAAGTTAGAAGGAGTATAGTACTTTGGTTGAAGCAACTACACGAAAATGAACAGAAAATGACATTACAATGTAGTCCATGCATATATACACTAGGACATTCTTGTTTATGCTAAATACAGAACCGATGTACATCAGTACATGTAGTACTTATTGCTCCGGTTAATACATATTTACTCCGTTTATTTTCTCGAACTGTTAGCATTTCATTTGAAAATCTATACTTAACAGAACAACATCAGCATACAATTTAAAAAACGCAGAAAGTATTATTATTTCTACGATAAAAACCAGGAACTAATATATATAACTCTCTTTCAGTCTTGTTTATTTAGTGGAAGCAAGCTCCCTTGTGAACTGACATTTTCCTATATTATGCTCAGATTGAGCTCATAGTATTCGAAAACAATGCTCTTGGTTTTCTAGAAGATCCTTTGAATTAATATACAAAAATTGTTATGACAAAAATGACACTTTTGGAAATCTAAGGCTAAAAACCATCAACTTGAAGAGTTTTATGCGGCAAGAAAGGTGAGCAATTAAGCCATAGAGTGGTCCTTAAACCTAAAACAAAAGTTCGTCAAAGAGAGAATATATAAGCTAGGGTGAGTTAAAGGAACTTAATCTAGATAGGGAATAATTCTCTCCTTTAATCATATATTATAAGCTACTTAAAGAACCATATTGACGCTATCGTTCATAAAGACGAGTGTCGAACTTTGATCACGATGAGTATCATCCCCAATGGCCTCATTGGATAAGCTAGCTAATGCTTCTTATAGACAATAGAACACAAAAGAATAATGAGAGATGTTCAATAACATTGCCTTGCAATGAGTGGTTTATACTTGTTCTTAGTTCAAAGTCAGGTCGAACATGCCAAATTTTAATTTATATGTGCAATTAACACTTAGTTTGACCTTGTTATACATCATCGAGGGGACACCCATGCGATCATGCATTAGCTACATACTATAGGAATACTAAGACTAGTAAAGTAGTGAACACACAAAGACTTAATTAGCCAACAACGTCCTAAACAAACCATTAATCTAAGGATACTCCCTTCGGTTCTTAACATGCATTTGCAGTTTTAAATTACATACCTACTATAAAACAAAACGTTAACGATCCAAACAATCGGAAATGTGTAGTGATTAGAACCCAAGGATTCAAAGTCCTTTTTCACAATGCATGCATAAATTTATAACGAAAACAAATGCAGATATTGACAGTAACTAATGCCAAGATAATAGACATCTAAACCTCCCAAAGAGACTAATTAAATTACTAGAACTAAAACAACTAATGTTCAATGTTAATAACCCAAGTTTACAATGTCTCCAATAGCTTTTAATTAAGGACAATATTATAGCATCATAATGTATCCCTCCGTTACTTTAGATTATTAGCGTTTAGTTAAGATTCCTCTCACATATTCAAACCAAATATATACACATTCAGAAATAAAACAATGCATACTAGTAAAAAAACTAAAAAATCATTTTCACAACAAAGTCAAAATATAGTAATACACTTGAGGATAAATGTTGTTATCAATTGAATTGTTCAACATATATATAAACCCCCGCCTCCAAAAATTTATGATATTGCTGCATAATGAAAACAATTGGAAATTCCCAAATGACCCAAGTTACTAGTAGTAATAATGATAATAAGCATACAGTATATACTAGTATATCATAAGATATCATATTATTGACACACCAATGTTGAGATTGATGAATTCTCATTTCAATGCCAATGTGGATAGCTAGCTAATGAAAGCCCCTTGATGAAGAATCAATAAGATCACATGTTACCTTGATGATGACGATCAACGGCTCCTCCTCTAGGATCAATATTCTCATTCCAAGGGAGAAAACTAGGGAATGATGGGAAATTACCAACACTTGCAACAATATTACCAGGATCAGACGGCTGATAGAAGTTACCAAACGGATCAATGGTTGTCCTTGATGGTGGTGGTGGAGGAGGAGGAGGTGGAGGTGGTGGTGGGATCCCCTGCATCGCGGCTCCACCTGGAGCCGTGATGTCGTGGCAAGCGTACCTAAGAAGATCAGCATTGGCAGCATCAAGCTCCTTTTGAAGCCTATGGACTTGTCTTTGGAGGTATGATATGGCTCCTACGCAGCCATACACGGGGTCCCTCACCCTCGCCTCGGCCTCGTAGGCCAAGGAGTTCACGGCGTCCTCCCTCTGGTGAGGGAGGAGCTCGTTGAGGAGCTTCGTCACGTTGCTCGCACCGAAAATTTTGTGGACGTTGGCGAACTTTTGAGGCTCCTCTGGAGGGAAGTATGGCGCAAATATGCACCCTGGCATGCATTTCCTCCTTAGGAACTTGCAGGCTGCGCATGGTGAGTTGTAGGAACTTGATGATGATGCCATCTTGTCTTCTGCATCACGCAAACATATATATGCAACGGTTTCATGTTAGCCAACTCCAAATCAAATCAAACCTAAGACAAAATTTGTTGCTGTTGTTGAACAAGGCTAAGAACAAGCTAGGAGTATAATACAAGGATTCTATGGTAAAACATTCAACAAAATTTGTTTTATTTATTTATTTTTTATTTAGGATCAATGTTGTTTTAAAACTCTATAATACACTTGATAAGTTTACAGTACCTATATATAATAACAAGGGTAAAATCCAGAATTATTGAAGGTTGGTAACAAGGGTAAAAACACAATATCTGAAATAATTGAAGTTTTGATTAGAAACTTTTGACTGCATGCTTGAGACCAAAAGGTATGCATATACCAAAATAGAAAGGAAAAAATGTAAAATTACGAAACATGTAATTATCAAAGATAAGGTCATAACAAATTAAAGTAGTAAATACACAAATTAATGAGTAACCCTTTTGTATTTTTAGCTTCTTAAAGAAGTGGTCAAAGAGAAGAAGAAACTTTTGATTTCCCTCTTTGAACATCCCTTAGCTTGAGTTTGATATATGTACGACCATTTGGTATATTACTTAATCCTTCGATTGCGGAAAATGACATTTATTCCCCGATTAATCTTTACACTCCGTTTCCTAAGACGACAAGCATAAGTAGCTATGAATCGATCACAAAGTCGTGTTAAAATCAACCTATCTAGGAGGGTAAAAATTGCTACCCATGGTCTGTTATCCAAAACCCGCAAAATCTTAGTAAACCAAACTAAACCCACTGAAAAGAAGAATTGTTCTGACTGCTGGACAAACTGCTGGAGTAGATCAGACGACATTCATCTGAAAAAACACACTTATACAAAAACAAAACAAAATCAAGACTTATTACTATGTCAACTATACTGACCTCATCATGGTTGTTGTCAGAAGGTTTACTTCTTTAACTCTTCAAGTATGAAAACACAATGCCCTTTTTAGCCATGTTTCTCTCTCCTCTCTCTAACTCTCACACTCTCTCACACACACAGTGAGTTGAAGAAGAAAAGCAAAGCAGAAAAAATAGACTAATAAGAAGGGTAGTCTTCAGATTCATAGGATCTGACCTACAATATGAACAATTTTTCACCCAAAAAAGTGTAAGAAAATCTCTTCTCTTTTTCTTGTAACTTTGAATAAAATCCTACAAATATAAAAGCTAGGTATATATATATATAGATAGATAGATTGATCATCAGGAGACTGATCATGAGAGGAGTAGTCTATTCAAAAGGGCATGTGTTGGGTTTTTTGCATAGACTTTTTTACCTAAAAAACAAACACAGAGGATCAAGAAAAGTAAACAAATAAATTTTTTGCTTAGCATCAGTATAGCAGCAGCAAAGCTACAAACTTTTACCTGTTTTTCAGCTGATCTCTAGCTAGAGGCACCAGACCCAGAATTTTTATTTAGAAAAAAATATATTAATTACAAGAAGAAAAACAAAAGGAGGTGTACCTTTTACTCTTCCTTAGGTTAAGGCTTTTTTGCAAGAGTAGCAGCTCTCTTCTTGTTTCCTCCTGTTAAGGAACAAAACTGTTTCTGTTGTTAGTTGTAAGAAATGATCATCATATCTACACAATATATATAATAATGGTAAGAACGCTTCGTGGTTACCCGAGTGTCTTAAAGGCTCTTGTCTACGGAAAACAATAAGAAAAAACCCTAATTGGACAGAGAGAAAGAGAGAAGAAGATCAGGGGGATGAGAAAGCATACAAAATTGTGGCAGAAAGGAATGGAAGCAAGGCAAAGAGCATTTTTAGTGGGGAGGGAAGATCAGAAGAGGGCAAATGGGAAGGCAAAAAGCCAAAATTTTAATAAATGTGAGAGGGGAGGGCATACACACACACACTCTCTCTCTCACACACACATAAAAAAAAAAACATAATATTAGAGGGGAAAATCCAATTAAAAAAAAAAAAGAAAAAAGATTGGTGAGTGTGACCTTGCAACTTAAGTAGTACTCATAATAGTGTTAACTATAGTATATATCAGTGTTATGTGGGGTTGTCTCCATTTTCTCCCCCTCTAAACTCTCCTGTTCCCTCTCATGCAATTGAAGGAAAAAAGGAGAATTGAATAGAATGTAACAACAATGTTACTATATTAATGCTACAAAGTGCTTATGAAGTGCACTGTACTCAAAGATATACTATATAGTTCTTATAAAAAAAAAAAAAAGATATGCTATATAGTTGATCCTCAAATTTTAATTTTGTGGAAGTCGTAAGAGCAAATATGATGCAGACGCATTAAAATTATACTTATAAATGATGAAATCTAACAGTTTTATTGGAGGTAATATATAACAACATTTGTAGAGTATGGGTGATCGTAATTATGTGACAAATAACTCTTTTCACAATTTAGACACTGTAAAAGAAAATTTGATATGCTGTAATTAAAAGATGAGTAAAACATATGGAAGATGTAACATACTTGCAACGTATGCATTAATTAATTAAATAGCTAAGATGTTTTGATTTTTTGGGGGGGAGATAAGGCACTGTTAATGTAGATAATTGTACAATAACTTGCAAATTGAATTTGTAAGCTGACTAACAATCATAATCAGACTTTGCTTTTAACTAATTAAGGATAAATAAGTGTCATTAGCAATTTATGCAAGAATCTAAATAAGATGTGACATTATACAAGTTGGTTACAAAACCCAATACTTTGCTGATTCTTCCTGTGTATCATGCACTGATCAGATGCTTATTACACTTTTATAATTTTAATGATCTTTCAAGAGGGTTGCTATCAATCAAACAATTGTGCTCATTGTCTACAGTTTAAACTGTGTAATTAAATTACTTTACTGGTAGAATGTACACTTTTTTTTAGACTCGGATGACAAGTATCCGACTCGCCTATTTTAATTTATCGTGTCATGTCCGATGTTCTAAAAGTTGAATGTAACACATGCAAGCCAGTATATATTGAAATAAAAGCACATATATGAGAAATTAGTATGCAGTTTTTATTAAATGTTTGCTAATAAGCATAAGAGACACTGTCACCATGCAGTTAAATAAAAAAAATACAGTGAAAAATAGGTAAAACCAAGGCCGACAAGGTAATCATGTAAGCACATTGTAAATTCTGTTGGCATCGAGGGGGATTTATGTCCTTTCCGATCAAAAATGGTAAAGTAAGGTGCAAAGAAGTATGTGATTTTAGGGTAAAATTCCAAATAAATTGGCTCAGTATTGAAGTAGAAAGAATGTCCGAGAAATCTAGTAAAATAAGCACAAACTTAATTCACTGACAATAATTATAAGACTATCAGTTTGAAACTATGCCGAAATGAATATTAATGGCGTCAACATTACCCTCTTGCCTCACATGCACTCTTCAATGTTAAAATATTTCGTATCAGCAGTATGCCAGTATGGTACCGGCCAGTAACATCATTTGTATTTAGATAATAATACGTATATATAGAGTATTGTATACTCATGTTATGTGTTATATATATTCATGCATCAGATGTATATGGACGATCTTAAAATGGAATTATTAATTAAAACCTCAATTTATGACGACTTTAGTCAATATTCAACCTACTTATAATACTACTACTTAGCTATAGCTAACAAATTTAACAACCCAAATAAGAATGAGTGAATAACAAAAAGAGCTAGGATTGGAAAAGGTAAAACAGGAAAAGGAGGTTAATATCTTTTACTGTGACAATGAAATCTCAAATCATTGTCAAAGACAACAAGAACAGTTATAATTTATAAACAAGGAAAAAAAAAATAGATAAAGCTTGGTTTAACCACCCAAACTAAAGAGTTCAAATGATAAGACCCATATTATAAATATAAAGTTTTGTCCAGAACCACCTTGTCTTTTTTTTTTAGGAACCATCTTACGAAAAAAATTTGTTCAACGAGACACACCTTATTCCGTTTTCGGTGGATTAAACTTGTTGACTCGTCTAATCTAAGTTGACTAACTTGATTAAGTCTCCTAAAATAAATTTTATTAAACTAATAATGTAGTTAATTATATTTTACTAAATTAAACTAGTTTAGCTGAAATGAAAAAATTCAAACTAAATGTTAACAAATGGAACGAAGCGACAGAGTACACTCTCAAGTATCGATGGATGATAAAATGAAGCAAAATATAGGATGGACTCGATGGAGGTAAGTCGTAAACGAGAAGGTAGTAGTTCCAGAAATGGGCAAGGAAGGAAGAGGGCTGGGGCGTGGGCTGTAGAAGGCGGGCCCAAAAGGGGAGTAGGTTGATAGGGCGTAACGTGTGGCTACTCATCCTATGTCTGGGCCTACTCCAGTCATTCAACGACCACCGTACTCCCCATCTTTGTCCCTACTTCGATACTATAATAATACATTTTTGTGTGATTTTCCCTAAACTTAGCAACCTGTTTCTTATTTACACCGTTTCGATTTAAACACCCCGCTTTCCTTAGATGTTCCGATTCATGTATCCTATAAATTTTAGGACATTCTTGTTTCACCTTCTTTTAGTGAGTGGAGATCCTCTGTCCCATTTTTATGCCCCACTTTTAATACCTCTCCAATCAAATCCTTAGAAATCAGTTAAATTATAAGCTTAAAGGGACTTTTAATGTTGAAATGGATTTGCAAAGTTGTGATTGGAGGGGGTATATACAGTAGTACACAAAGTGAGACAGAGAATCCTCGTTCACTTTAAGTTAATCTTACTTTCCCTCTTCTACTTATATTAAACCTTACATTCTATCACTTGCTTTTTTTTTTTCTTCTAGTTTTTCTTCCAGTACCTAAAAGCAAAAAAAAAGTTAAATACACGTGCGATGTGTTACTTTTGAAATTTAGGAACGTTACTCTCGAGTTCAAACTACAATATATCATTTTATATATATTCAAGACAGTATAACTATATGTGACATTTGAACTCGGGTCTTTTGACTTTGTTTATTTCATGATCAAACAAAATAGACTTAATAATTTTTCGACCAATTGGAAACAAAATTCAATCTATAAAAGGGTTTGTATCGGAACTTAACCTTGAATGAGTATATATTCACAATTGAACAATACTAGAGTGCCACAAAAATCAATTATGACGACATTTCACATTTGAACATGCATTCATGTCTAATACTTATATTCGAGTTCGAGCAATCGGACCTATGAATTACAATCATCACGGAAAGGTTGACATATACTTGACTATTTTCAGTATAACATTCAAAAAAGAAAGTGATAAACCAAGGTACATGTTGTCGGGTGGGACAATCATCAAGCTTGTAGAAAAATTTAGAAGACTCCAAAATCACACTGTTGATTTATTCCAAACACTTTCCCTTCACAATAAAAAGGGAAAATAAAATTATTATATCAATATCCCTAGTTCTTGAATTTAAATAGTTAAGTGATTCTTCTTCAATTCTTTAAGTGTAGTATAAAGTAAGCGATTGCACCTTAGTTGAAGAGTACCTCTACTATTATTTGACCTCTCAATGAGCCAAGAGTTGAAGCGATTAACGATTCATCTTAGTCGACTCCAACTATTTTGGGTCTAAGGTTTGGTTATTGTTTCTTCCTAACTTTTTGTATCATTTTTAGAGTAATTTTTTTTTAGCTAAACGACTTAATATTACTTGTATGATTAGTAAGTTAGTCGAGATAGATTCATGGAGTAGATGAGTTTACACCAGTCAACATAGAATTAATTTGTTCCCAAACATGCTAGCAAATGTAAACACAAAATTTGTAGTTTTTAAGATAAACGGGTCATATTCATAGTGTCTCATCTCTATAAAGATTAAAAAAGAAAATCAATTTAAGAAACTATGATGATTATCAACAAGAAAACAACATACAAAAATGATCACAAATTTAGAATTTACCTCCCATTTGTTGAAACATTGTTTTCAATCATCTTGCAAATGATTTGACATTCTTCACATATATAACACCACCCCATCATTCAAAATTTATCTTACATTATTGATAAAAGAAGTGAACGAGGAATACCATTATAATTTTGCAGAATTTCAAAATAAGAAATATTTTCACTTAACATATAATCTCTCTGTTTATTAGAAAAATAATATTTAATTTGAATTTTTTTTGACACATTCAAATCAAATGTTAATTTCCTCAAAAACCAAAGAGAGTATCGTGACAATGTTGTTCAGAGAAGCTAAGGGCAACCATACTTCTCAGTTCTCAGCAAACTTGCTGCATGCCCTAAAACCCTTTTATACAAGAATAATAATAATAATGCAACATGCCACATTGAGACTGTCAATATTAAAACTCACATTATGATAAATTAAAGAATTCCAATCAATCAAATAGATCACTTCTCTTTCAAGATGTTCCTTTCTCAACAATCTACTTCATATAATTGCAACTTCAGTTTCTCTCCACTTAATTCTCAAGCCGCCCAAATCCAATCAATCTGAATTGGACCCACAAGTAATGATTAGGAGATTTGGAGTTTAATTAAGGGTCATCTTAATTAGTATTAAGTAAACCTAATAATAAAACATAGTGGTGAATCTAGAAAGTAAAAACTAAAGGTCTAGAATTATATATATGAAAATTACTTTTCAATGTATAAGGAATATTATTCAGGCTGGACGGTCAAATTATATAGAAAGATAATTTTTCTTCCCTGAAAATATAAAGGAGGATCAGCCGATTTCTCATAATATAGTCTACGTGAGGGAGATAATAGAGAGGTCATTTTCGTATGCTTGAAATGTTCCCGTTTTTAGGTATAAACCACCGTGGAAAGCAAATGTGGGAAGCTAACCACTTGCTCAATCAAGTGTTAGTGTTTACATCAAATTTAGCTTATTTTATACAATTACTAGATGTAAGTCCGTGCGTTGCACGGGTCTCTTAAATGATGATATCCTATTATGATGATAGAATCCAACCAAGAGACATTAGAACCCTGATATAGGAACTGTCACTTGCATTTCTATTTAACTTGTACAGATACAAAGTTGAGAACTTGTACTCTCTGAATGAGCTAATTAGATATGTGTTGCTAAGGCATGCTAAGTGTACAATTTATATGAAATTAAAGTTTGAGCAAATAAATTTAGAAATTCGATATGATAAATTGAGATATCTTGACATGAGTATGGCGTACTCTGTATATAATATGTACCTTAATTTTTGCCTCTCGAACCCATAATAAATATATATATATATATATATATATCATTATAACAAAACCTACTATATTCTAAAATAAAATCTTCGTCATTAAATTTTTAACTTAATCAACACCCTCCAATATCATTATAACTAAACATTTCTTCAAAAATAATACACTACCTTAAGTATTATTACATACCTAGCCTCTTACATTTGTATGGCCTTGTGTATCTATTTTTCACATGGTTTACACGTTTTGACGTGTGTCCAGTATTATTTTTTTATCGAACAAGTAAACACTAATTTCACGTTATTCCACTTTTTACATGTTTCATTGGTGGACTATCATAACTTTTTTTTAGATATATATGTTTTGTTGTCCCTACCCCTATCTAGTTTTTCATGAAATATACTATATTACCAATACATAAATGTCGTTTTAAATTGACATATACTGATACAAATACCAAATGAATATTTAGTTATGAAGCCTAGGTCGTATAAGAAGAGTTGAGAAATGGTTTCAACACATTCATTTCTTGTGTGATCACTTATTGTAAGTGAATGTTAAAAACAAATATTTTTCTTAGAAAATAATGGAGTGGATGTTGGATAAGTAGCAAAACCAGAGTAAAATAAATTTAGAGCTCATTTTTTAGTTTAAAAGATTGCGTACAATATTTTTAGTAATTCATTACTAACCAGATAAAAAAACTTAAATGCATATTGATGCGCATCTCAAGAAGAAGAATTGTGCCAACAAAAATTTTCTCCCACATTTAAAACAATCACAATAATTATGCTAATTTATTATATTTTTGTAAATAGCTTTGAAAATATATATTTAATCAAAAAGAGGGGAAAAGATACCTTCCAAAAAGGTAAAATTGTTATATACCGAGTACACTCATTTTCATGTTGTGTACTTCATTACAGATAGTAGTGATTTAACTGTTTCCCCTCATTTGATGCATCTTTAGTTAAGTTTGCAGCTTTGTAGTTAAAATTATAGAGTATACGTTTACACCTTAAAGTAAATATTCATAGTTTCATGGTTTAATAAAGATGAACATTACACCAAAATTCAAAAAGTTACAGATAATATTCACAAAGACAAAAAATAAATTAATTTTATTTTTTTTGTACAGAAAATACTCAATGAAAAATATAAAAATAATTCAAGTGTACACTCAGGTGTATGGTAGATAATTTGAAAAAATTGTAATCTAATAAGTACTTATGAGAAGAAAAAAATGTAAAACAAAATATACGCACTACTATACTTGCCCTATCACGTAAAATTTCTTCTTTTTTACTGAATTATATTTTTTTTAGTTAAAGTAAGGATAAATAAAATTCGATATGCACTACTATGTAGTAAGTTAGTGATGATCTCGTGGTAATGCATTTTATTTCTTACCCTATTAAGTAAGTTTTGCTAGTCAATTATAATCTCTCCGTCCTCTAGTGATTGATAAAATTTCCTTAGTAATTTGTCCTAAAATAATTGCTTATATTATCTTCTAAACATAACTACTTATATCACTTTCATATTTTTGGCATATTTCATCCACTTTTATCTTATTTTTGGTAAAAATTAATAACTTGAGTATTACATAAGTAAATATGTAAAGTTCTTTAAAGATTTCAGTTTTTTTATTTTAACAATCATTAGAGGACAGTGGGAGTATATTCTTAATTTCCTTCGCATGTTTAGTTTTTATTTAGTTAACATTAGTAATTAGGAAAATCAATGATCTTCCAGTTGTTGCAAAATTCATGTATATATTAGGAAAATTAGACTTTATAGGTTTAAAATTAAATTAAATTAAATTAAATAATACCAAAATAGGACTCTTAGAAAATTAGGAAAACCAGTAATCTTTCAATCGAGGAAGAATTCATGTATTAGTAAAATTAGACTTTATAGAAACTTTTAATCGTTGTAGAATTCATGTATTTGGAAAAAAGTCTTTCTAATAATATAGTTAAAACGTATATAATATTCAACGGTCCGTATGGAAATTAGGAAAACCAGTAATCTTTTAATCGTTGTACAATTCATGTTTAGAAAAATTATACTTTTTAGAAACTTTCAATCGTTGTAGAATTCATGTATTAGGAAAAAAAAGTCTTCTGCTTTAATAATATAGTTAAAATAAAACTTATATAATAGTCAAGAGTCCATATAAAACCGGACTCTCTAATATCAATCGGTCGTTGCACGGGTCTCTTCAAATGATATCCAATAAGTTGAAACTATAAATATTTTATCCTTATATAAGAACTATTACAGTATTACTTGTATTTTACTTAACTGGTAGACAATTATTTTCATTATATGACCATCATTTTACAAACTTGAAAACTTATATTCTCATTTTAAGTTTGTCCAACATTTCGTTTCTAAACAGTAAACTTTAATTTCACATTGTTCATATAACTTTTTCAATTATGCGTGCATACAACTTTTTCAATTGATGTTCCATGGTAGAGAATTTTACTGACCATACCATGTACCATTCTTCCATTTTTTAATTATCATAACATGTATATAATTCTTATTTAATTATTTATCTACTTACCATATCATGTACAATTCATATTTAATTATTTATTTGCTTTACAATTTTAGTTCTTGTAGGTTTTAAATACAATTTTTAAATATTTACCATAATGAATAGATAGTAAAGTATATTATAACTCGTATTGTATCACTGTATACTTCTAAAGTGGTGTAGATTAGCATAAGGGTGTCATTAATTATAAGTTTGTTGTATCATGGTATACTCCTAAAGTGCGTTGATTATGATAACAACTAATAACAACTGAAACTCTAATCCTATAAAGCTACGGACTCCTTAAAGTATAAAAGATAACTTAAAACTCTAATCCTATAATGTAAAAGACAATTTAAACTCTAATCCTATAAAGCAGTGAATTCTCTTAAAGACAACTAATTACAACTCTAATCCTATAAAAATGTGGATTTTCTTACTTACTATAGAATTCGTATATAATTATATATCATGTAAATATTTAATTTTTTTATTCACTTACCATATCATATACTAATCTAGTCGATGTAAAATTAAATTAATTGTTCACTTACCATATTATGACTTAAATATTCAAAGGTCATATAAAATTGGACTCTCTAAAATCACTACAAACTTCCCTATATTGACGTAGGAACTAAATTGAAAACCGTAAGAAAAAGAAAAGCAAGAACAATGTCTACACTTGCATTCTTTTTAGTCGCCAATACAATATGCATGCATATACTTCACGTCAAAAAAAAAAAAATCAATCCAATCCAAAATTCTAATAAAACAAACAATAATAATGTTTAAACTTGCCAATCAATACTTTAGCAGCTTATTATAGCCAGCCGAGTATATATGATCAGGCATTATGACTGTGAATGTTGATTTGGGACTTCAACTATTTATAGTTGGCTGATTGTGTTTAACTTCGATTAGGATTAGAAATATAATAGACCAGAATTAGGAAAATATACCATAATGATATATGAGTTATATAATTGCTCAGTTTAACTTCGATTAGGATTAGAAATATAATGGAACATAACCAAAATAATATAATATTCAACAGTCCATAAAATCAGTTTAACTTCGATTAGGATTAGAAATATGATGGAACATAACTAAAATAATATAATATTCAACAGTCCATAAAAAAACCGGACTCTTTAATATCACTCGGTCGTTGTGAGAGCTCAAAAAAAGCCTCAAATAATAATATATATTGATATTGATTATAAGTTATAACCCTTGGAACTTCAAAGTGATTAGTTATTAAATTGCAAGAAAAAGAAAAAGGGTATCATTTTCTTATCATGTACTTAGTGAACGGAAGTGAGACATTTGATGTGCAAACTTCAAAGGGATCGAGGCAAAAGATCAATTTTGATGTAGTTGGTCGGATTTCGAAATCGGGTTAGGAGGACTATCTCTAAACAATCTTATGAATTAAGTTAGGAAGAACCTTATACAAAGCGAGCCGTAGGAAGAAAAGCATTGTAAGGAAGAAGCTTAGTAGTACGTAGTTGATAAAAAAAGGGTTTAGTCGAGAGCACGCCTATAAGTTGAGCCGCACAAGCTTGAGAACGAAGCTTTTTTTTTTTTTCCAATGTGACTCATCCTAGGGGGAGAGTGGGCGGTGAGAGTGGATTCCCTCCCTTTGATTAGCATGATGAGGAATAATAATAGAGGTTACAAATGATTAGAGATACGGCTACTTCCTTCATCTTTACAATGATTGATTGATTTCATTCGATCACCTATGTCTTTTTCCTCTAAATCTATGACTTTTTGATTCATAAGTGTGAGCTTGTAGATAGTGCTCTAAAAGAATGGTAAAGAACTACTCATAATAAGACCCAATTATGAACCCCTATAGATTGTGAAATCATCAAGGCCTAGCTAATTACATATTAGGATTATTTGATTGTGTCACTTTTCTATAGAGCCATCCATATGGACCTTCATCAAATGTTTGAGGAGTAATTGTCAGGAAATATATGACATGCATCACCTCGAAAATCTACGTGGCTGACTCAATTAATAGGGTTTTTATGAGGTGTTACTCTATTAGAGTTAAAATCCGTCTACAACAATACCACCTCTTTAGATTATCTTCTATCAAGAAATTAAAGCTTCGTATACGTTTCATCGAATTTGTCATGATTACCCCAAAGTAGAGCATTGTACTAGAAGTGAGAATAACACACATGACGGAGCATATGAGCACTTGATTGAGTCGGTATGCGACTTAGTTTAACGAGTTTAAACAGAGGTATATGAGAAGTGTTACCACTCACGAGGTCCTACTCGGCTCTAATTCGACTAACAGTACCAGCCAGTGCTAACCTTCAACATTTAGAAACAAAATTCAAATGTGCAGGTTGGTTAGTTGGTATGTACCTACCACAGGCTACACCATTGAAGAATGAATTCCCAACAAATCGACTTTCTGCTTTCTATACGGCCGTACAAACAGATCTTAAGGGTTGACAAAGCAGATTTCCATGATATGGAATTATTCGTAGACCTATAAGTTTTCTGTTTGACTATCAATTCAAATTATTAACCTGGATATGGTCCAATATCCTCTGCTTTCTAATACTCATAAAGCTTTCTTGGATATAATCTACGAATCAGATGGTACAATGTACCTACACTCTACATTTTGAACTTCCCCAATACGCTTTAGCTTCCTTACTCCTTCCTCAAATTCTCATTCCTGTATTATATTGAACCAAAATCCTCGAAAAGGAGCCTTGCGAGTTCAGGGTACCTTTCGTATAGGGGGGTAGAATCGAGCTCTACTCATACGGGTGAAATAGGGAGTGCTAATTCAAACACTTATGAGGTTCCGGGAGTTGGAGTTTCGGCCAAATTAAATTCCAACCAAGAATTCCAAAATGATGCAGAGGGCATAATAGTACACACATTGGCCTGAAATTTATGTCTATTGACCCATTGTAGTTCATACATTCTTCCCATCCCTCAATGCAACTAATTCTCACAAGTCCGAAACTTAAAGAAGTAGCACATAAATTTCGAGAAATGAGACGTTATAGCATTCACCGAATCACCATGTATTCATGTAGCCAAGCCATAACAAGGGAAGTCTAAGAATAAGACATGTAAATACGACATATGAGCATATGGTTCTAAGTTTATACATCAGTGAAGCATACTTTGAATTTCGACAAAAATGCTGTACACTCAACATTGTAATGAGTAGAGATGAGTATAGAAGAGTAAAATGTGAACCTGAGTTTGGCTTAATTGATCGAGCTCATTACAGAAATCTGAACCAGCGAACCATGTCAGAAACAGATCAGTAGTCTCACGCAGTCACGCGTCTGCTCCTCAAATTCTCAAGTCCCCTCCGAGTCCAAGTATGACTTTATCAATCTTTTCCAGCAAATCTACAAGAAAGATTGGAGAATTTATTTTATTGATCTAGAAACATCAGATGACAGGAGAACAATAAGATGCACAGGACAGTATACTTCCTCAAGACCATTGGCAGGAATGCAAGACTCAACATCAAAGAGCATAATACTACGCGAGTCATCCTTTAGATTGACGGGTTGATAAACTATATACGAATCAAATCTTTGTTGTATGGACCAACTGTTGCATGTTTTACTACGCTTTCTGAATTTCATTTTGATTCCACGATTACCTCATCTGCCAAGGTTCACCTTACATAACAGTATACATGCTGGTAACATGTGTAAAAGTTCATGTAAAAACCACAAGTTTCACAACCAAAGATACAATGAACTGATGAAGTACTCACCTATGAATGGCTTGTCTGCCCTGCTAACCTGAAATTTCGATAAACAAATGAGGAGAAAGATAAAGGGCATCGGCAGCATGAATAATCAGTGTGAGAAATGGAAACAAAAGGTTCTACAAACATATCAATCAAACTAAAGTGTGTGACAACCAACATAGTCGTAAGGTGACCACCAGTCTTGTGTCTTACATGATCGATTTGTAATGCAGGACTAGATTTACGACTAGTCAGTGCGGCCAGTTGTAGTCAATCTCACCCTGAAACAAACTCTATGAATGCTGAAGGCTTATAAACGAATGATGGGCATCTAGGAATGGATAACATGAAAAATCAAACCGGCAAACTCCAGATTACAGGAAGATGTAGTGTAGACCTTCCACAGACACCTCAGTTTAAACAAAAGTATCTGGAGGTCTCTTAGCAGGATTAGAAGAAGATGTTTTAGACTGCCTAAAATACTACTTAAATGAGATACCACAGAAGAAAGACGCGTCTTCTACACTCTACACAGATCAGAAACTTGAACAAGCCAGTAACCACAGGAGAAAACAAGTACAAAATCCACTAAGAGATGAGAAAAGGGAAAATCAGCTAGGATGAAGAATATAAAAGGAAACAGTGGACAGAGGACCATATAATTCAAAGTTGGTAACAGCAGTTGGAACAGGATGGTGGCTATTACAGTTCATTTAACAATTCTTCCAATTATTTTAAATTAAAAGATCAAGGCAACCATAATAATTTGAAACAACAACGTTCTGAGAGATACCGCTTTAAGGAGTTGCTTGAGATCAAATTCAGCTGGTGCTTGATTTCCTCCTGTATCATGTATAAAACAGTCGGCCAAAGAAATACAGATGACTATAACATTCTTCTATTCAGAAGTCAGAAACTTGGAATTTGCAGATTAGTGTACCTGGTTCTGCTGCAGTGAAACAGTCAGCAAGAAGTGAAGTAAAGCTCTCAGGCAATGCCAATTCTGTGCTTTCAGGAGCCTGACCAAGATCTTCTTGCTGAGAACGAGGGTAGGGAGCCCGAGAACGTTCAGGGTTGGTAGACTGCCTTGCAATTATATGCTCCCTTTCAATCCTTGAGCAAGATAGATCAATTATTAGACACTTTTCTGCCTCACTGTTGTTCACTTAGTCAATGTTGCTTAACAATTTCAAAATAAAAGGAGTAGATTGCGTCTCCAAAGAGACACCTCATAGTAATAGTTCATACCCCTCAGAGAACACACTAGACAGCATAGTGCTTGAGAAATTGACCTCACTTCCTTCCTTCAAACACTGTTATGAAACAAAGAAGCACAGAATCATCTGTCGAATTCGGCTTGCTCATATAAGCCACGGAAAACCTGTATCAGTAAATCATGAAAAGCAATCTTCTTGTAATACTCGTATTACCTCCAGCACTTCCATGAATTCCTGACACTTTTCAGAAGATGAGAATCTCATGGCAAACTTCTGGATCTGAAGTTACACATTAGGTTTCACCATGAGGAAGCAGGCAATCCCAGACTTCGGCTTAATAGGCAGCATGAAATGAGAAGGCGGGTGGGGTGGGGCCGTGGGGAAGGGGGGAAGGGGGGTGTTAATGTAAAACAAGGGTTTACAAAAACCCCGTAAATCAAACATAATGACAGCAGAATTTATCTAGAACCCTGGGTTTTCATTATGTTTCCAGGAGACTCACACAACAACAGTTCATGGGTGTCTGATATGTAAAGTAAACAACTTAACACAGGCATAATCTAAATTCCGAAAGGCAACCAGAGTTACCTGAAAATGAAAGCTCAAACATCTCAGAACATGTATAACGTGATTAGATGTGTTTGGAATGTTAAAATGTCACCATGAACTTAACCATGTCTATAGCCATACTGTTGGGATAATATAAGATTCTAAGTTACTGACAATTGTGAATCATCTGAACAAAGACAAAAGATCTTCAAGGCTGAATCTGTTAGCAGAAATATGCAATGACCAAGTGTCAAGAAGCTTGCCTGGCCAGTCCTGTCTCTGTAACAAGCGAAAATGACTCTGCTTCCTCTGATAGACAACTCGTCAAGAGAGTCAGGACATAATCCTTGTGGCCACATGAAGTTCAGCTTGGAAACATAATGCTCTTCCTGCACAAAACACAATCCACCAGTAAAAAGGTATGTTAATCTGTTGAAGTTCTCATAAAATAAAGAAAATCTAGTCCTAGCAAAGAAATCATGACAAATCTAGCAAGAAGGTAAGTACGTTCATTCTAGACGACAAATACATTCCTTAGAAAAACAGATACCCCGCAGTAATAATGAAAACAACACCAGTCTACAATGCTGCCTGTGTAATTGCCATCAGGGTGATCAGGCCACCCAAGATATAAACAAGAGATAAGAATTTCAGAATCAGGCATTCACAGTAGTATAAATTCTGCCCAGTAGTAGAACAGTAACAAGAATAGAACTCTCAGGACTACACTGATGATCCATGTGGTAACCAATTTCGACAACTTGAGAGTGTAAACATTGTCACCCTTTCCAGTTTGATAGTGATTCTCCTGACTCAGTCATCATGGGAGAACTTCAACAAAATCTAAGATATGACCAGTTCACAGTACGAAAGTCGTCTTTTAAACACACCCACAATCATTCAGGAAAGAAATTGCAGTTCATAACAGATCAACAGATATGTCTAGGAAACACACTGTATAGAAAACTGAATGAACATTGTCACACTGACTCACCTAGAGTAACCTAACCCACCAAATGCTGCACCAGCTACAGAAGTAATGATGTTAGAAGTGTCATGAACAAACTCCCTACATTACCCATACAATCAAAAATGAAAAAGCCTAATACATATGCTTAATACTATATAGAGATGTCAACACAATTACACAACAACAAGGCTTAGTCCCGAAATAATTCGGGGACATGCTAACATGATTAATCATATGATATAAACATACAAAAATTTCCCAATATGATCTGCCACACTACAATATAATATAGCCAGGTGGACATGTCATTCCTGAAAAAAAATTCAATGTTGCAAAACTCAGTACAACAACAACAATAACGAGATTACCCATAGCGTGAAAGCCGAGGTAAAAGAGGCCAAATGTACGAAACCTTACCCACGTTTCTGAATGACCCAAAATGAAAATTGGGTCAAAACAAAAGTGCCGATTGACTGCTACTTTACAAAATTAAGCGCTTATACTCAGGCGCGTAATATTACAATAGTAACCCACTAAATTTTTCAAAAAAGTCTCCAACATGAATAAACCCCAATTCCATGTCAAAATTTGCCCAGAATTCTACAATGTGGTTCACCCGGGACGTCATGTCACCCATATAACATAAAACAATCAAAGTTCATAAACCCGTCTTAGAAAAACATTAACCCAGTGACTCAAAGGCTCCGGTCTACGGTAAATTACGACCCCACCACGAAAAATTGCTTAAAAATCCCAACTTGGATACGTATACGCCCAATAAATTCTCACAAACACCAAATTCCTGGCCCAAATTAAACACTTGAAATTACAGCCCACAATAAAAAAAAAAGAGGGAGAGAATTGTGGGACTCACAAAGATGGAATCTTGGAGAGAGACGAGAAGGGTAGGTACGGAAAGAGAGGAATCGTGAATGAGAAGGTAAAGGGCAACATTGGAAGAAGAAGAAGGAACCCATGTACCCTTCACCCGGAGTTTTTTCCTAGATGTAATTGGGCGGAGGAGTGAGGAATCGGAGTTGAGTGATGATGAAGATTGTGGAAAGTTGAAGAATTTGGCGTACTGCACTTCCCATTTTGCTGATTTCGTCATTGTTCTTGCTCTTATGTCATCCACATTCATGGGTTTTTTTTGGGGTTTGGGCGGGAGCAAACGAGTATTGTGTTTATTTTTCAGGGTTCTTATTCTTGTGGTCAATTTTCGGAAGGCAAAGAATATTGACACTTCATCGGAGTCTTCTGTATTCTACTGCCTCAACTTACTTCCTTTGACGAGAATAGCTTCTCCCTTTGCGTGCAGTGTAACTCGGAATAATTGTATAGACTTTTATCATGTACTTTGTGGACACGCGTTAGAAAAACTGATAAAACTAATAGATGTGCGTGTTTCCCAACATTTACACTAGTCGTATCGAACTAGAAAATGAGTTTGCAAATTGCTGTATTACTAAATTTACTATGAATAGTTGGAATGTGAACTAATTAATGAGTTTATAACAACTAATTAACTTATAATACGTTATTATGTAGGTCGTTGAGGTGACTCGATCGCTCGTTGTGGGGGCGGGTTCTCTACGGGTGATGGTCCACTTCTTCCGGCTGCAACCAAGTTCAGACCGTAAGTAGAAGCATTTTCGTCAATTGGACCCGGTGGAGCAACCAATATCCAATTACCATCTTCGCCCTTGATTAACCCTGTCCACCATCTATGTTGTTGATCATCTATGTATCAAAAATTGAATTAGAACACGATAATTGGAAAACATGCATGAGATTATATCAACGCGAATGCATAAAATGGTGCAAATTGAAAAAAAAAAAAAAGCGAAAGCATAATAATATGTTTATATCGATAATATTTGGACGAATTTGACACGGTTTTATTTTATTTCTTACCATTATTATTGGAAAAGAATGAAGCCGATGAAATCAAACAAAGCACAAGAATAAGTAGCAGTAACGAACTTATAATTGCGATCAGCGTTTTTGGAGGTGTCCTAAATCTCATCTTCGAAGATTTAAAAAATAGAATTCCACACTGAGAATATAGGAAAATTTAATTTATAGGCAAATTTAATGTATATTCGTTATCAACTCGTTATTTTAGCACACTTACATTGACTTAGTCTTAATTAGGATGGACGAGTACTCTCTAAGTCTCATCATGCAGTCACATGCTAAGACTTTCATAACTCTAGTGTGTACGTATAGTACTACCGGCAAAACAGATTCATTGAACTTGATGTATATAATGGACATTTTATTTTGGAAGATATTGATTTGTCTTGTCAAAATCATTACCCTATATGTATATCACGGTTACACACTTGCGTGACCCATACAGTACAACCACAATGTGTGTAGACGTGTAGTGTATATAATCATGATGCTGCAACCACTCCATATTTTCTCGACTCAAATATAATGTGTGTGATAATATTTTTTTTTTTTTTTAGCTATATATCCATACAAAGGATAATAAACAAATTAAGCTTCATACAAATTAAAGTTCGTTAATGTCATAGTACAAACTAATTTGTTGGCAACATGAGGAATAATAAAATATATACGAGTAGCTAATTATAAGACTAGCCTTGATTTAATTTAGCAATGGTGGTGGTGGTGGATAATATCTACAACAATAACCACCGCCACCATGGCCACCGCCACCATAATGACCGCCACCACGACCATAACCACCTCCGAACCCTGGTTCCGGTGACGGATTCTCATGGTGGGATGGTGGTCTACTTCTTCTACGGTTGTGTCGGCCAGACGCAACCAAGTTTAGGCCGTCAGTAACGGTGTTTTCGTCCATTAAACCCGCTGGGGCAACTAATCTCCAAGTACCATCTTCGTTCTTAATTAGCCGTGCCCTCCCGCCGCCGCCGTGTCCTTGATCATCTATTAATTCATCAAAATCCTTAGAACACGATAATTAATGCAACTAATTAAGTTCATATGAAATCAACGTAAAAGAATCATGTGCATGCTCGCATTTCTATTCTTACGTGTATTAATTAGATAATGGCCTGTCTTCCAAAATGTATTATGTATATATACCGATATACGAACCGTTTCTAACATCGTATTTTTTAATTTAAATCGGAATACATTAGAGTGTAAATCGAGGATAAAAAATGACGTATGATATATAGTAATTAGACGGACATGGAAACGGGTTAGTTATTTCTTACCATTCACGGAAAACAAGGAAGCCGATGAAATGGAACCAAGCGCAAGGATAAGTAGCGCTGAAAAACTTATCGTGAACATGAAGTTTGGACGAGTTCTCATCTTCGAAGATTTCTTTTTTTTTTATTTCTAAGAAAGCTCTTCCTCATCATTGAATTTTCGTTACTTAAATATAGTATACAAGTCCTCAACCAATTGAAGATTTGACGCGCTATTCATTTATGCGTATGTTGAAATTCGGTCGGACTAAGTCACAATACAATTCAATGCAATGATGACTATGTCAAAATTCATGCCAAGGTTCAACATAATCCTAATTCCTAGCTACCAAATACAAAAAGACAACTGTATGTACTACACATATACTCGGGCACTTTTTAGAAAAATCCATATAATAATAGTCATTCGCGCTATTAATTTGATGATCTCCATCTAACATCATTGATCCTTCATTAATTCGCACTTGGGTTTTGTCGGCTAGATGCAACCTTGTTTAGGCCGTAATCAGCGGTATTGTTATCAGTTAGACGAGGTGACGACGCTAATTTCCAATTACCATCTTCACTCTTTAGTAGCCGTGCCCAACGTCCATGTCGTTGACCAACTAATTATTCATCAAACTTTGTTAGAATGCATTCGAAAGAACTAAATTATACAGTAACACGTAGTACGATAATTAATGCGAGTTACTAGTTGATAAGAAATTAATGCACCTCCATTTGGAGTATTTCCTCAAAAATGTCGGTAAGTCGCTATGATTTTTCACACGTATATATCGAGGAAAAATGAAAACGAAAGTTGCAAGAGATGAATTTATATCTTACCATTGCTGGAATCAAAAGAAGCCGATGAATGCGATCCAAGTACAAGAATGATCAGTACTGAAAAATATATAGTGAACAGACTTTTTGGACGTGTTCTCATCTTTAAAGATTTGTTGTAACATTGAGAATATGATCATTGTTACTTATACTACAGAAGTCCACAACTAACCAATATAATTCAAGATTTCCCGCTTCATTAAATAATGCATACGTTGAAATTATTAGGTAGGACTAAGGCTCTGTGCGATTCAATTTACTCAACAGTGTTTTCAAATCAGATCAGATTTATTCAAATCAGATCAGTTTTATTCCAATTAAATCAAATCAAATTAGAAATATCCAAATGACAATAAATGTATCTAGTCTATTTTTAGTTATTAATTCGTCTAATTGCAGTTAATCTATCAATTAATTCAGTTCAGATCAAATCAAATCAAGTTTATTCAAATCAAATCAAATCAGATCAGTTCAATTCAAATCAAATCAGATCAGATCAAAAAAATGCAGTCCAATCGCACAGGGCTTAAGACACACACTTATTATATTTTCAAGGGAACATAACTCATGATCGTCAGCCTAGACTTTCTAGTTGCCAGTCTTGTAGTTCACACGAAGTTTCGCGGGTATTAGGATTTGAAATTTGGGGTAGTGAAATTATGCTGGAATTCTGAAGTGATCTGAGTTGTATTCGATATATGGAGTTGTCGACTTGTTGCTACATATTGAAATTTCGTCAGCACAAGGGTAAGCCTGCGTATAATAATCTAACCGCCTTTAGCTTGCTTGTCATAGACGGAGCCTTTAAGACATTGGGATAATGACGATGTTGTTGTTGTTGACAAGGTACGGATACAATCTGAACTTCATTTAGTCAATTACCGGCTGATTCCTGAAACATTCTACATTCATTTCCTGCTAATCCTCAGTTGCTGATTTATTCATACTAATTGTATTTTCTGCTTTTGTCGCAATTAGCGCAAACATTTCCTCACTGTTTGCATAATTTTACCTCCAATCCAACTAAATCCTGTCAACTTTCTTTCACCACTATCTGTAAGTTCATCCCTCAGCTTTTCGGCATCCTCCCACCTGCCATGATTTGCATAAATTTTCGATAGCAGGACAGAATAAGAGTTTTCCTCTGGTTGGTTCTGATTTAGTTTCTGCAAAATGGTTTCAGCAAGTCGAGAATTTCCATGCATTTCACAACATGCTAATAATGCTCCCCAAATGCCGGCATCAACTGGTTCAGACAATGACAGAACAAACTTGTATGCTTCTTCTAACTTTCCTACCATTCCAAGGACCTTAACCATGTGAACACAATGCTCGACTCTAGGCTCAATCCCGAACTCATCTTTCATTCTGTTAAAACAATCCTGCCCCTCTTTGACAAGACCAGACTGGCAGCACGCATGAAGAAGAGCAGAGAAAGTCGATTCATCAGGCATCAAACCTTTCTCCAACAGTTCATCGAACAGACTGAACGCTTGATCAGCATTTCCGTGTGAGCCAAGACCCATGATAGCAGAATTATAAATGACGGTGTTTTTCATAGGAAGAATGGTTAAAGCTTGAATGGCCAAATCCATAAAACCACACTTCGAGTACATGTCTATGAGAGCTGAGCAAACCATGACATTTGAATCCAATCCATGGCGAATAACATACCCATGTACCTCACCCCCGACAGCTACATTAGCCAACTGAACGGAAGCACCCAAAATGCTAGTCAGCAACACTGGATCAGGCTTCATTCCTGACATATTCCTTTCTCGGAAAAACAACAGCGCATTACTGATATCCCCTGAATTAGTAAACCCTGTTATCAGTGAAGACCAGGTGACTATATCAGGTTCCGATAAGCTACTAAATACTCCCTGAGCTGCATCCAAGCACGCGCATTTTGAATACATAGTAACTAATGAACTCCCAACATGGGCATTAGACAGAAAACCACCCTTTATGCAGAAACCGTGAATTCCCTCACCAATTTCTACTAAACTCGGCTCAGACAAAGCCGAAAGCAAAGCAACGACAGCATATCCATCAGGCTCAATCCCTTCATTTCTCATTTCACTAAACAGCTTCAACCCTTCCTCCCACATCCCACAATACCCATAACCATAAATCATCGCGTTCCACGTACCCAAATCCGGTTCAACCACACCCTCAAAGGCCTTCTTAGCGTCATCAACACGACCGAGTTTTGAGTAAGCAGTCACCACTGCACTACTACAAATTGAGTCCCTATCCAAACCCGAAACCAGCATTCTACCATGAACAAGTCTAATTCCATCAAAATCGTCATTATCCAAACAAGCGCGTAAAATGCAAGCAAATGTGAAGTTATCAGGCCCTAATTCTGATCTAACCAACTCCTTAAAAAGATCAAAAGCATTCTTAAAGTCATAAACTTGAGCATAAGCTCTAATAATGGAGTTCCAAAGGTAAATACTTGGGTTAGGACTTTCGTCGAACACTTGGTGTGCATAAGATAGTTCCCCATTAAGAGCGTAATATCTAACAATTTTGGTGGCGAAAAATGGGTCAAGAGAAAGATGGGTCTTTGAGATTATGGCATGTAATTGCTTTGTGATTGAGAGATTTTGATGGGGTTTTGCGAATTTGGACAATATTGTTCGAATTGGAATTGACATTTATTGAGTTTTTCAGACATATACAAACATGTTTTGAACATTGATATTATTATGTAACTTGCTATGAAAGATTAGTCAAGATCTGGAGTTTTGTGTATACAGGTTGAAGAAAGCAGCAATCATGTATTCATGTGATTTTATTTGGAGGGTGACTTCATTTGGACAAAATAGCTTATTTGACTAGTTTTTTAAGCTGTTTGACCAAATAAGTTGGTTTGGTCACCACTACCTTAAATAATAAGCTAGCTTATTTAAAAAGTTAACTCATGGCTATGTTTGGTATGCACAATAAGCTAGCTTATTTGGCCAAAGTAGTTTATTTGACTAGTTTTTTAATCTCTTTGACCAAATAAGTTGGTTTGATAACACCACTAGCTTAAATAGTAAGCTAGCTTATTTTAAATAAGTTACATGTAGCTTATTTAAAATAAGCTAGCTTATCATAATTTAAATCCTAATTTACTTTCAATTATTTACTAAATAAAATGAGATTACAAGTAAATAATGCATTTATGTAATTTTATATATATCAGCATTTATATCAGCTAATTCTGCCAAACACTCCCAATCTATCAGCTATCATTGCAGCTATTATTTAAGCTTTCGACTACTATTTCAGCATTCACCTACTATTTCACTGCTCAGCTACGATTTCACCTGGTTTTTACCAAATATAGCCGTAAAGAATTAGGCGTAGCAAAGGGAATAGATTGTGTTGGGAGATCAAATCATTTTTTATATTAGAGTGTGTTTGGAAACAAGGATTTGATTCTCAAATCCAAATTTGACACAAATTTCATGTTTGGGAACTCAAAAATTTGAGAATTTGAATTTGCGTCGAATCTTTTGAAATTTGTTTTAAATCCAATTAGGCCAAAAACAAATAGCACCACAAGAGGTGTCATTTTGAAATCTCACCCTCCCCAAACATTTGATTTATATTTGAATTCCAAATTTTCAACTGATAGAATTGAAATTATTAGAAATTTTTAAAGTCTTGTTTCGAAACACTATCTTATATTCTTATTGACTTCTCAAATTTGTCTCTTTCGTAGTTCTTTGTTTTAAAAAGAAGAAAATGACGATCTCTTTCTACACTCTAGGTTTCAATTTTGAGCATTACCGGTGAGTTAGTGACCATTTGGTTCAATTTACGATTGAGACTCCTTTATAAGTCATTTTGGGCTTGGAGTTGAGCCTTAAATGGGCTAGAGTGCTAGACTCCATGATCATTAGGTGACAGATTTCCTCCCTCTTGCCTCACAAGTTATTAGGTAAACTCAGAGTACGTAGAGCTACATATACCGTGCATGTCATATAGTGATCCTGATCCATTTGTAGAAAATAATGATTGAATAGAAGACGGGAAAATGGTGATGATCAAATGGAATAATAGTCAAACTAATTAATAATCATATGAACCAGGATTATAAATACTGTAATAACATTCATCTATCAGCAGCCAATTCAGCCAGCGATCGGTGAAATACTAGGATTCCGCATTGGTGTTCCAATGCCATAATCTGGAGTCCACATCATGGTCCTTCGTTTGCTACTGTTGTTGCCTGAATTTAGCTGCCTTATGTATATGAGCATCTTCCTAAGTTTTGCTTCAACCTTTTCATTAAAATGAGACAATTCTGTTGTCCTCCGCGGCCCATCTTTTTTCGGAAAAAAAAGAAAGAAAAAGCAAGATGAGTTTAGTTCAGTTCAATTCAACTCTAGTTATTAAAAAATACGGAAGAAATTCTCCCTACGTACCTTCGGTTTTTGTGGCAAAGGTGAGTGGTTGCGCAAAATTAAGCATTATAATCAGGAAGGCGAATGCCAGACATAATGCCATCAACTTGGCTCGGAAACTTGGCATCTTCACTTATAGGAGTAGCTCAGCTTTACCTAGCTACTTTTTTTTTTTTTTGAGTATTAACCTAGCTGGCTACTTTAATTAGCTTTGGAATCCCATTTATAGAGATCATACACCGTATACATTAGCACGTGTAATTTGACTAAAAAGTCCCTAATTATAATATTCACAATTACATAATTTGTTCATGAGCATGTAAATTTCCTAAAATGGTCCCTAATTATAATATTCACAATTACATCGTATACATCAGCACGTGTAATTTGACCAAAAAGTCCAAAATCTCTTGTGAGATATAGACCACTAGCTTTATTTTGATTATCACCTTTAAGTCTTTAACTGTCTACGTCTGCCGTAAGATCTACTGCGTAATTTGTATTTAGAGGTAAAAAATGAATGAGAATTATATTGTCATAACATTTTTTCATAGCACGTGGAGAGAAATTCCCTCATCAAGGTATTAGATTATTCAAACTGGTATATACTTCGTATATCCATATATATGACCATGTATACATACATGTCAAATGTAAACTCGACTGATCATTCAAACTAACAACTATAGTTCTTGAGATTAAACTCGATTTAATAATAATGGATTTGACCTGAGCTACAATGTTAACTTATGGAGGTTTCGTATATGGACTAATTAAGCTCGGATAATACAAATTTAACCAAAACAAAACTTTTTCGTTTTTACCGTAAATAATCCATCATAATTATTGTGGTAGAAAACGATATTTGAAACAAAAATATTTCCATTTTCTTCGATTATTAAGTACAAATTTACGTATGTAACAACGAACCTTACACTGCAAGTTACAAGTAAGTGAATGAAGTGATGAATCAATGACTACCCATGCATGATTATTCCATTGTTATACCACCATATCCACGAGAAGATTTCACCGCCGGGAGCGACGACGCATCGGCGGTGATGGATCATGGACCGGTGATATTGATTGATTCGGCATTGGTGCACGTGGTAACCCACTACCTTTACGGGGCGGCAGACGAGACCTCAGAATCCTTTCTTTGGTACTACTGTTTTCTGAATTTCGAAACTGATGACGACGATGATGATCTTCCTTCTTCTCCCCGATCATGTCTCTGAGCATCTTCCTAAGACTTGCTTCAACCTTTTCATTAGGAGACAATAATCCTAGTGCCCTCCGCGAACCATCTATTTTGACAAATAAAAATGCAAAACAATTTCAGTTCAGTTCAGCTCGGTTCAATTCAGTTACTGCACAAATGATACGTAACTAATTAACAAGAAAACAAAACCTTCGGTTTTTGTAGCTAAGGAGAATGGTTGAGCAAAGCTAATAAGCATTAGGAAGGCGAATGCTAGACATGATAATGCTATCAACTTCCCTTGGAAACTTTGCATCTTCATTAATGTATATATGGTCCGTTAGCTTGACTTAGAATTAGTAACTTTGAAATCACCTTTATATATAGATGGACATCATATAATTAGTGACATTTTTTATGAGCATTAAAAATTCCCAATTTGATCTTAAAAATATTCACAACAATGCTTAGACCGTGTAATTTGACCAAAATCTCTTGTGAAATTAAATATAGACCTCTTCAACCGTACGTGTACGCTCTAATAGGAGGTCAAAGATGAGAAGTATACGGACGAGTACGATTTTTTTTCTCTCCGAAAATACTAGGAGGCACAAATAAAAAATTGTTTGTGGTTAGTTTGTATACAATTGTAGTACAAATAATTAAATGTGCAGTAAATTTTGTTGCATAATTTAAGAAATGATGGATTATATTAAGGAAATGGAGAAATTTGGAAAAAAAGTTGTTATGCGGTGAACGTGGATCGAACACGTGACCTTCAGATCTTCAGTCTGACGCTCTCCCAACTGAGCTATCCCCGCTACAATAATAATACTTGTTGGTTTTGCTAAGTTCACTAGCTAACTTTCATCTTCCTTACCTTTGTCAGTCCTTTTTTTTTACGACAAAGTAACAAAATAACGAATCTTGACAGGTATAAGTTCGTCCCAACAGGAAGTTGAATGAGGTCTAGGCACGAACCCAATTTCGAGTCATAAGCTCGAAAAATTGGGTTCATAGATAGAACCAGTCGTGCAACATACAACAAACTAGTTTATGCGTACAGCTGAATTCAATACATTAGGAAAACAAATGCGAGAAAGTTGGGAAACAACCAGCAGTTTCGAGTTCTCAGGATATGGAAGATGGAGTTGGTGGAAGTGGCGGAGCATCCTGACTACTTCTCCCGTCAGGTCTAGGTGTGGGTGGATACCACGGCTGTGTTGGTTTTACACGCCTCTCAAGCGTCTTTCGAAATCTGATGCCATTTATAACTTTGCTGGTAGATGCTTCATTATCTAATCCAAGTTTTGGTTGAGTATCTAAGAAGAAAACACAACATAACAGCCAATTTAGATCATTATTCATTACAGTACAGTATACATTATTTGCTACAAGAATGAGAAAACAAATAAGACGTAACAGTAGAAATTACGAGAAGCCAACGAAGATTTAGTCGCAAAGGCAGCCACAAGGAAGATCACTGCTAAAACTGATGCCATTAACTTTGCTGCTACATACTTCATCTTTTAGTTAAAACAAGAGAATTGGCGCACTAATGTACGACTACTCGAGTATAGTACGTCTCAGAATGATTTGGGGTCGGTTATCAATAACCACATGCAATATATATATATAATAAGTATTTTTACCCCATTTTCGGATCAACCTGCTGACTAGGGATCGTGTGAATAAAACAGGGTCTAGTCACAAACCAGCAGCTACTCCACCCAAAAACTTCACTGGAAAGCTGAGCAAGTGCGCAGACTGCCCACATATGTCCCATTGTGTTACTTTACCAAACAAGTTCCATCATTTCGTACTGTCTTAGACACAGAAGTTGACTTATGCATGAAAAAACTAATAACTTTTGACTTCATGTATTTATCCTAGTATACAACTTACAAGTTGTCCAACTTGTTGACATGCAAGATCGGTTTTCTTTATGCCTTCAACCTCGGGTAAGGCTGCGTACATCCGACCCTCCTCTACATCAAAAAAAGTAGTTCTATTTGGATTGCTAATCCAATCTACTTTTTTTCGTCTTAATGACAAATGTTGATAGGCACGAATTCATCAGAACAGGACGTTGAAGGAGGTCTAATGCATAGGCATGAACACATTCTACGAATCATAACTCGAAAAATCGATTCATATATAGAATCAGATGTAACATGATCAAACTGGTTTACTCCGTATTATGCGTACAGCTGAATTGTGCAACCTTACAAATCTTTTATTGGCACTAGGATTATCTATGACTAACAAGTGTAACATATAAGTGTTATATCAGTAGAAGTCGCAGCATAAGAAGACGTACAAAATGCGAGAAATTTGGGAGACAATTAGCTTAATTCTCAGGATACGGAAATTGGAGGTGGTGGAGCTTCCTGAGTACTGCTCTCGTGTGGTCTCGGTGAAGGTGGAAACCACGGCACTGTCGGTCTAAGACGCTTCTCTTCTCCTTCACCAACACGAACAAGCGTCTTTCGGGATCTGATGCCATTAACTTTTTGAGTATCAACAAGAAAACAGAACACCCGAAATTAGATCATCATTTCTTGTATCTTTATCGACAAGGATGAGAGGACAAGATAATAAAGACTTCATAATAAATTACCTGAAGCAAATGAAGATTGTGCTGCAAATGTCGTCAAAAGGAAGATAACTGCTAAAACTAATGCCATCAACTTTGGTGCTACAAATTTCATCTTTGAAAACAAGAGAACTAATGTACGACTACTCGATTAGTCTCAAAATGATTTGGGGTCGGTTTATAAAAGCATACGTGTAAGTATCATACTCCCATTTTCGCCTTTTTCGGTTCTGCCTGACTAGGGTTCGTGTGAAAAGAACACGTACAGACGTACAGTTTAAGTCGCAGAAAAGCAGGTCCTCCCAAAAACTTCACAGGAATGTTGCGACTTGTGGTTGCTTACCAAACAAGTGATTTCACACGAAGAAAGAAGCACAAAGGAGAGAAGTTTCTAACCAAGTTCCAGCATTTCGTACGGCCTTACACCCAAAAGTTGTCTTCATGTAGAAAGAAAAAAAAAACAGTAACTTTGACTTCATGGATTATTGTATGTAATAATACAGCTTACAAGTTACGCAACTTGTAGACAGGAAGATTTTTTCATTTATGCCTTTTAACATTGAAGATAAGACTGTGTACATCCCATATATCCCCTCTTGTACCTTGTTCTACTTATACTGCTAATTTGCCTAGTACAATACTACATTTTTTTTCCTGGTGTTAGAAACGCTGATATTTGAATTAAACAGGGCAGCACAAACATGAGACTACTAAATTTTCCTATACCGTGTCGCAGCACTGCAAAAGTAGCTGCAAGTTTCACAAGAGATAACAGGCCGGGAGGAGGTAAAATTTTCAGAAATCAGCAGCATGGTGCTGGGTTTGGTGTGTGATTAGTGTTTGGTGTTGGTGATGGGGGCGCGTGGCCGGGATTACTCCTCCTTGAGACAGACTGTATTAACTTTCTTTCACCTCCACTAAACTCTGAATTCTGCAGTACAAACCTCTGATGATGCTCATCTCTTTTCAGAAAAATTAGCATCCTCCTAGGATTGCAAGCGCCTTCTGATTGTCAGATAGCGGCAACATGTTCTGTAATAATCCAACTCTTTCTGAATATAAAACACAAAATCAGTTGCGAATCTTGCTAGTAAGAATGAATATCAACGAGCAGATTAGGTATTGGATACGTTAGTCGTAAACTGTACGTACCTTCTGTAGAAGCTACAGTAAATGACGGTAAGAAGCAAAATAGCAGGAAGAACAAGGCTGTCACTGATGCCACCAGCTTTGCTGTCAAACTTTGCATCTTCCTTGAAGCCGAAATTAACCTGATGCTGTGAATTCCGATCAGACAGTTACTAACCTGAAACCAAGAAATCTCTGATAATACCTCAGATTCAGATCAAATAATTACCAACGTGTCGAAATTTTTGTAGCAGAAGGCCTCATTCATTTACCTGTTGACATTCAAAATGCAGACCTGCAGGCTTTTATGAGGTCAGGTTTTACACAGTCTGAGTTGACCAACTACTCACTCAACTACCACACAGAATATACTTTTCTAGTAAACTAAAGTTAGCTCAGCTGCATGACCTTACTACGCCCACAACAAAGAGGATGGCAGGTTCAAGGAAAATGCGGTGCAGGAACTACTACCAAGTGCAAGACCATACCTAAGAGCTGATGCCAACTTTGTTTCAATGATTAATGTATGTGCTACAGCATACGATACATACTCGAGGATAGCAACGACAACAAAGCCTTAGTCGATAATAAATCTCAACAGTAGATTATTCATATCCCTAGTTTCTTTTCAAGATAGAACGATAACAAAACCTTTGTCCCAAAATAATTTATGTACATATAACACATCCTGCTAAGACATTACATATTGCACCACATATAAAGATTTCCTGTAGGGTTGCCGATTCACCCAACATAAGATAATTATCCACATTGAAGAAAACAAAGTATATGAACCAAACATCTTCGGTTTAAACTCGAAAACTAGGTGTATACACAGAATGACAGAAGCAGTCGTATAGGAAGTTGATTTATGCGTGTAGCTGCAATGCCTTTTTTATGCATACAGATGTAAGATAATCTAACTAAAACTTTTATTCCTCTCAGGGGTAAGACTTCTCATCCTAGTATCCGACCAAACAGTATACAACATCATAAAAACGAAATATATAAGAGCTTCTCAGGGGTTACAACACGGCGGTGGGCCAGGGATGATTGGATGAGGACGCAGATTGGGTAGTGGAGGTGGTGGATGCCATTGGTTTCTATGTCTTAGATGCCTCCTCACTGCTTGACCTTGATGAAGAAGCTTCCTCCTGATATTATCAACCTTCAAACCACCTTCAGGGAAACAAAGACAGTAATTAATCAAACATAAGCAACCAATTGCATGCAAACCATTTCATACTAAAAAGGACTCAGTATTTTTCACCATTAGAAGCTGCTGAAAACACTGGTGCACAGCTAATCAGCAGGAAGAACATGAATAAAATTACTGTCACGTTACTGGCTAGAAATTTAACCATCTTCAGATAAAAAAAAAACAGAATACACAGATTGACAGATATTCACCAGTTTTCAACTCTGGACAACTTTTACGAACACATGTTCTGTTCTTATAGTCCTATTTTCTGTCGCTTCTCAAGGGTCTTAGTCCTTGAGAAATTGGTTTTGTCAGGCTGACTAGTACTATATGTGAGATATTTTACAGCTTACATGTTACGCAAACTTATTGACAGAAAGATTTTTTTCGTTTCTGCCATTTCATACTAAAAACTAAAAAGCAATCAGTATTTTTCCCCATTAGAAGCTGCTGAATACACTGGTGCACAGCTAATTAAGCAGCAGGAAGAACATGAAAGAAATTACTGCCACATTACTGGCTAGACATTTCACCATCTTCAGAGTAAAAACCGAAATACACAGCTATTCACCAGGTTTAACTCTCGACATCTTTCATTATAATTAGGGATTAAAATGATCAAAGCAACTAAAGTTGTTTAGTCGCTAATTAAGTATTCAATCTTTCTCATGCAACTCAAGGGTCATAAACTCGTAATCCCTAAGAATTTGATTTAGTAGTCTTTTACGCAAGTAATTAAGTACTAATAGATCTGGAGACATAATTAAGGATCCACCATATAATATGAGTAGTTCAGTAGAAATGGCTTTAAAAAGAAAAGAACTCACAAATATTACCTGATGGTAACGTCTATATAAATCAACTGAAACTGCAGACTACGCTAGTACGCTCTACACCAAGAACTACAACGCGAACAAAGAACAGCATACAGAGCCATGTCTCACGCAACCAGTGAAGTGACATGGTATAATGGTTCGATAATTGATGCTTATTTCATCCATTCAACAACACCAACATTACTCAGTGCCTTCAAGGCCCAGCCAATGGGCGAGTTAAAGGGTGGGAGGGCGGGGGTCAGATGCCAGTGTATTCGTTCATTACACATTAACACAGAGATCTTTTTCATTGCTTTCACAGCTTTCTCCTATTAGATTATATCACAGGTGACGCCTGCCATTAGGTTTTGGTGCTGGCGGATACAATGGTAGTCTTTTTCTTAGGCTCATCCTTACGCTGGATGATCACCAACCTTCTTCCTCACTTCATCATCAGTCTTGATGAAGAAGAAGGCCATAATGCATCCCGCGAGGCAACTTTTCGTGGCCCAAAAAAAAACACTATCAGCAGCCAATTTCGGATAATTTCGTACTCTGTGGTAACTATGTGAATAGAGCAGTGCTCGAAGATTAAGACAGAAAATACTGCACCAGCATTTTCAGCAGATGCAGAAATTTCTGCTCCCCAGATTGTCAGCAGGAAGAACATTACTGATGAATTTGGTATCTTCAAGACCCAACAAACCCTTCACTAGCTCAGCACTTAGACTTTCGTATTTCAGCACAAGCTTCAAGTTTCAGACTTTTAAATTATTTGATCAGTCACCAAAATAGCCAATGTTTTCTTAAATGTATTTCCTGTTGCTTGTGCATCAAGGATCTTACAGTCAGAAAAGTTGACTTAAGAATTTGATTATGTCAGCCTCTAATGTTGGGATCAAACTAATATGAGTACTGTATTTTTCAGAGAAATTCGGTTCACCCTTTTCAGAAAACACTGGCTGACAACGTTCCCATGTGGGTGCTGATTAATGATTATAGTCGCAATTGAAGGGAACTGGAAACTACACCAGAGATAACATGATAAATTCTCGGAAAAAATGCAAACTAATAACATAGTCGCAAAATGTATCTGGAATGTGTAGCAGACTTTTACGGAGTAGAACTTTGAGGTCAGTTTTCAACCCTTCAGAGTCAGGATCACAGGATGATACATTTTCGTAAAACAGCCCCAAAATTCCCATATTTTCTGATCAGGTTGTAGGTGCCTCAGGCAGGGGCTTAATGAACACCCAAATGCACAAAGAAGACCAATTTTTACAACACACAGTTTGAAAATTGAAACACGACATTGAAACCAAGCACACATTCTGTAAGAGACAATGGAACTTTCCATTAAACAGAATTTATGCCTGACTTCTCAAATGAAACAGAAGGGAACATATATCGGTGGCCACACATAAAAGTGTACTGTGACGCAGTGCATATCAAATCACCAACTTCTCAAATATGAAATATAGAACAGGAATTACCAAAAGGTAGATTGAATGTCTAACAACATAGTGGCGGACTGCAATGATGTTGTCTTGCATGATTTGGTTCTGGTGAAGGTGGATACCATGGTTGTATTGATCTTAGACTCCTTTTTGCTGCTCGGCCTTGATGTACGAGCATCTGCCTGATCCCAGTACCAGCCTTGTGAGATGAGGTCTCCTGTGCATCCTGCAAAGCAACTATTGAGCAGGGAAACCCAATCACGACCCAACATGTAACCAAGAGGTCTTGCATTAGATCATCTCATTGTAGGAGACGAACCAAGTTCATCATATTAAGCTTCAGAAGTGACCAGATTAAAACGTTATAACAAAGGCTCTAAATCTGGGCAATGGAGACCGATGCCGTGGTACCGACTGGAACCAGGATCACTTCTAAAATCACATCAGACTTCAAAAATGCTAATTAAGAAAGAGGGATTAAGACATAGAAGAGGGAGAATATGTACCTATTGGATTTGACGAAAAGTTTGGTGCCACGACAAGAAGCAGGCAAAACAGAACGGTAACTGAAGCCAAGGAATTTGCTAGTAACTTATGCATCCTCAAAAGGCCTATTCACCATTCTCTTTAGGACAGTGCTTTGCTCTTAATAATTCCTCAGTATCTAAATGAAGTAGGTGAGGAAATTATTGACAACAGATGGAACTCTTCTGTCAGCTCAACATTCATTCACTTCTTCCCACTATCATGCCAACCTTGAAGGGCGCTACAATGGTAACAGTTGACCTTAGGAAAATAAAAGAAAATTAAACCTCAACTCTTCTGGGAGAAACTAAGGTATAATAAAATTCCGATCCTATAATCAGGTGAGAATCTTCCCTACTTATTACTAAGAATCAGAACAGAGAAGCATGACAAAGTAGGACAATCTGTCAAAACTCGAAAGGATTGCAAATATCAGTAAATATTTGGCATAACAACAATATCTTTAGGACAAAGATTTGGCATAACAACAGCATCTATGGGACAATGATTTTCTCTTATCAGTGATACAGGAGAATAATTATTTGTGCACCTTTAAAATTACAGTTGTTAAAAAGACCAACTGACCTGGAATTTGGAAGACCATCCCTGCAGCAAACGGAAACAAATCATAATGGACTGATGCCACCAACTCATGTAGAAACATGAATCTTCAAGGACTACGAAACAATGAGAATACACATCAGCTGTGAAAATTTCTGCCACAATAGAACACTCCCTCGCTCTTGTGAATCAACCTCTCCAATTGGGACAAAGGACAATGCAGAATATGAAATCATTAAACTGAAGAGAAGAGAGGGATGCAATAAAAGTTTTATATTATTAAAACAGAAAACAACCATAATAGCGTATTCACTATGGTATATACACAGACACTGATCCCTTAAGCGATACGACTGCAAAGACAACAATTTCTCTGCAGTAGACACATTTCACCAGATCAAATAATTCCATTGACTTCAAAGGGATGATTAGCGAATTATGAATTACAAGGAGGGGGCGGAACATTCTGATGCTCTCCTGGTGGTGCAAATTGATGATGAACAGTGTTTGGTTTTGGCGCTGGCGGCATCCACGGTCTACTTTTTCTTGGTCTCCTCTTCACTGCTTGCTTAGGACGAACAAGCATCTTCCTGATAGCCTTACCCGCCTTATAAGTTGAACGCTGTGATGTGTCCTGCATGCCAGCTTTTCAAGAGGGATCGCCAAATCAACATCTTAAATTGCAAATACTCCAAAACTTGGAAAAAACAAGAAAAATGTCACAACATAAGAAGATACATAAAAAGACAAAGGGGGGAAGTTATAAGAAAAATTACTATAAGAAGCTAAAGACATCGCCGGCACAAAGATAGCCATCAGGATCAAAGCTGCTAGAGCTGAAGCTACAATCAAGTTCCGCATCTTTATGAACAATTGAGAACAACTCTTTTCACTGGTTACAAAGCTTGACTTCCTCTATTTGACAGTACTTTGCTCTTATCAAGAGCTACTATAAAATTACAATTATTAGAAAAATATTTCAGAGTTTGGATTTTTATACTTCTGCCTCCTCAGACATCTCTTCACAAATGCTTTTTTAAACCTTCTTATACTAATAAAAAAAAAATTGGCTTTGAGCAGCAGAAGAGACAAATAAGATTTTGTTTCCTTAGGATTTGTCGAAAAACGGCGTGCAAGAGAATAAATTATGATATACTATCTTCCCCGCTAGTTCCACGTAATTTACAGGTCGAGTTCTTTATTAGTATATTACTCTGCCAACTAGAAGTTAATCCACACTGCATAAAACAAATAGATCTTCAGGTAACGTAAAATTTAGAGCTGCAGATCAGTAAACTCAGGAAGAAAGATAGTAACGTAAAGCATACTGGTCTGCAAATAGATTTTTGCATAACAGGCAGAACCTAAGCTAAGTCTGTCATGACAAGAAATATCTTCTAACCATAAGTAGCTGCACAAAGGACTGGCAAGTGGCAAGTGATAAACACAAAACTACAAAGTAACTTTGCCACAAGCTACAAAGTCAAAAGCTGCAACTCAATTAGAAAAAAATTTCAAGCTGTTGCAATAGTGAAGCCACTTATTTTAACACCTGACATCATGATACAACAGCCGAAGTATATTGCACTAACCTGAACCATTTGCAATCAGCCATAGTGGTATCAGAATGCTCCATGTAGACTTGAGAAGAGAAAATCGAATTGCAAATAGAAAACAATAGCAGTGATTAGCAACAAGTTGTGAATCAAAAATAACGCGGCATTCCAACGATATTACCTGATTCTCTAGGTTCCAGTTAAACCCACACAAAGTGAGGACCTGATCAAGGAACACACAAATCTTCCGCAGTCATAAGTACCGCACTACATTCCACATACTTCTCTTTGAAGGCTTTGCATCTACGGTAGACACAGTCCAGCTGATTAAGATCATTGAGAATTGAAGCCAAAAGACCATATGCTTTCAACAAATATAGGTTTCTGGAAAGTCCACTTTTGCCAGCAAGGCAATAACCTATGGAAAACATGTATTTTTCTAGGGTCACAGAGCTCATTCATAGCTCCATGATACAGAATGGCCAAGAATTACCTAGTTAGAATTTTTGGAACTGAGGGATGGAGAATTACATATACTTCTAGCCAAAGAAGGTCTTCATAATTATAGGAGGAAACCTATTCGGTTACCGCAACAGCTAGAATGAGATAGCAACTTAAACAACAAGATCAACTTCTGCAATACACATGCTTAGTTGTCCTAGCAGCATAACTCAATTAGATGTCATGTCACATGAATGCAATACATCGGTTGCTTATCAGAAATAAAGCTTGATATCCACACTATATATTAATCATGGGTGAGTCCAGCATTCTTCTACACCAATTTACTTTTGAGTGCCTGACTGCGCAAAACTAAACACGTAGGAGTGTGAAACGGATGCTTTCTTTTTCGTAAGGTCGCCAATTACACAACTTAAACCCAAAAGACAGCCCTTTTCTATTAACTTAACCTCCTGGACATGTCTTTTTAAGTCCACTGAACATCAATACTGAAATGGAAACTAACAATTGAGCCAAAGCATAGAGCTATAGAAAGTAAAAATTAGTAGTCCGGAGGGGATGGAACAAACTGATGACGGCTAAGATTCGGATTTGGCGCTGGTGGATACCGTGGTATGCCAGCTCTTAGACTGCTTTCAACTGCTTGACAAGGATTACCAAGCATCTTCCTGATACAATAATCTTTCTCATAATATGAGGGCTGCCATCCCTCCTTTGAGCCAGCTATTCAAACAAACGGAGGGAAAAAAGAATAACAACCAACTTAATCATCACTCCACTCAACAAAACTAAGGCAGATAATTATATAGATGCTACAAGATGAGAGTATTGAGGGAAAAAAGGCAAAGAGCATCATAACCAGCTAACGGAAATTCGAGTCCAAAGCTACCCAATATGAAGAACATTGCTAAAATTAATGCCATAAACCTTGATAGTAATTGCCTCATCTCTGATTTCTATACTGCAAAATCCCTGACTACTCAACACTTTCAAAGCTCAGAAAGAACAATGCTTTAGCTCTTACCAAGTCATATATACTATACCCACCAACTTCTGTTTTACGCTTCTCATTGAACATTTAAAAAGACTATGTGTGAGAGCTTATGCCTTTCCTACACTGCCCACTGTTGTATAAAGTGTATTCTGCTGAATCAGAAAATAAATAAATGTCTCATTCCAGTGCACTAGTATATTAGAAAATAGTACAGTACCAACCCACTCACTGGAACATGTTACAAGATATCCTCTTCCTAGATATAATGTACAATTGTTCTTTGATCAACCTTTCTTTGAAAGTCACCAGAGTTCAGTATATATCAAAAGCGATAGCAGGACATCGGTTCCATTTCTCTTTAATTAACAACAACATATATATGCACAAAACACAAGTTGCAAAACACAAATTGGAACTCATGTCATTGAATTTTGTCGACCAAACAGGATTACTCTACGCACAGGTTAAACAATAATTAAAAGGTCTAAGATACATAGAGAAGACGAAGCAAAATACGGCAACAATCAGTGTATCTATCATATCATTTTGGATCACATACCAAAAAAAAATCAAATTTCATGGTATCATTTCCTCCTGTATACTAGGAATATACAAAACAATACAAGTCCTAGGCTATAAGTCTATAACATTACACAAAAACAACATAATTCGCATTACCCTGGCCTGAAAGTGATCTTCCTCTACCTCCACCAAACTAACTCAGCAAAACCAGTATGTTCTTCCAATCCCAAATGCTGCATTCCTGCATTCAACCCGAAAACCAACCCGACAAGCGAATTTTCCTTCAACATTCCACCAAGCAAACTAATGGAAATTGAACACTACACACCATAAGGAGACCACATATCAACAAAACCCCTCAAAGACTTCGGCATTGCCATCTTCCACGAACCCAAATCGGGCAAACCACCCGTAAGAGCAATCGAACTATCATCTTTCCTATTCCCAAGGCTCAACACATGAACCTGATCATCCCTAAAAACCTCATACATTGCCTTCAAACTCTCTTCCATCACAACCTTCCCATCCCTCCTCGAATCCTCGGCCTCGACACAGCTCCCACCTACATTAACCATAACCCTACCCCCTTTCCTCAACCTACCCTTCAACATTTCCCAAGTAGACCTATCCTGCAACTCAGGCACCAAACTTCCTCTACAAAATACATCAACCAAAACCCCAGCAAACCCATCTCTCACATCACCCTTGAACCCATTCCCAATATACACAAACAACCTCTCCTTAAAATCCTTTTCGAGCCGCGAAAGCCCGAAAAACTCCCTCCCCACATCCACAACAGCAGGGTCAAGCTCCCAACCATGGACTACAACATCAGGGTATAATTGTAAAATCAATTTGGCAGCAGAACCAGCACCGAAACCTAGGATACCAATGGGGCCAGGTGGTAAGATAGGGGGCAAAGTGGCAAAAACATCAAAGTAAGTGTCAGTAAGTGTCTTGTACAAGAAGTTAATACTGTGAATGTTTCCAGGAGTGTCTAGAAGGAGGAGTCTAGAACCTCTGAAAGGGTGGTCTGCCCTTCTAGAAACTTCTAGAACTCTGATAAAGTTGTACCTTGACTTGAATTTGACCAGAATTTTCACATGGTCTATGGGAATCCCATCTTCTTGGGTTGTTGTGAGCTGCTGGGAATTATTTCTTGGGTTTAAGGATTTGGGAATTGGAATTAAGGAATGGGAATGGGGTTTAGTAGTGAGGAAAGGGTGTGGAGGAATTGGGAGGAATTGTGGGAGAGATAGGAGGGATTTCATGGGAATAAGAAGCTGGGTTTTTTGGAGCAGGATTTCTGTTCTGCAACTGGAGTTTCTAGATGAAACACTACTGTGTAGTACAAGACTCACTAGTCACTACTTCAGTAGTCTGATATCGCAAGTGTTGATTCATAACCTCAATGTAATTCGGACCACTTAACGCGGTTTTTAGCGCCCATTTTAAGGTGACAAATTAAGTTATTAACTATCATAGGAGCGAAAATCTAATGACTCCGGAACAAAACTTATTATTGAATAACGAGGGTGTTTCAAAGTATTTGAAGTGGGGTGATTTAGTTTGGTTTGGTTTAAAACTCATGTAGGATGAGTCGTGATACGTGAGTGTGATCGGAGTAATTGATGGGAGAATAAGACCTATAAGCTTGAAAAATAGCCTACGAGCACAAACAACCGGTGCGCTTGTTAAGAAAGGGCCTATTCTTTGGCACTCAAATTCCTTATACACGCATATTTGTGCGTGGAAAAGGTATGTCAATTGCTCTGAGATGTGGCCTTAATATTTTGGATGTGCAAGTTTCCGGACAAATTAGAACTTAAGCAAACAATACTTGTTGAACCAGTGGGAATCAATAGCTGCCATTCAAAAATCACACGCAACTATCGATAAACCTCTGGAGGGCCGAGGATAGCAATCTGTCAAGTGTTAATCGATAACTGGAAGATCTTCATCCTCTCCCTCACAAACAAGAGGGGCCAATATGCACATAAATATTGTATGATCGTACAAAATTTCACCGATCTCTCTAGGCCTACTGGTGATCCAATGCCCTTTCCTATTACTTTACATTCCCCTGACAACATAATACCTCATTGTAATATAACACTGTCTAAAGTAAGCCTATAGGGAGCACACTCGACTTCATAGTATTTCATTCTCATCAGTGCCATGCAACCGGAACTTCTTAGGGTTGGTTGTTGCTCCTACGAGGGATGTTCCTGTAACGAGAAAATAAAGTTGCAGAAAGATTCAGTAAGTCTGCTTCCAAAACCGTGCCAACAGCCATAACACAAATTGGTGACCTAGGAACACCTGTGAGTAAAACAAGAACCAAGCCCACAGAAATAAACATTCTAAAATCTGCCAGTAAATTAAAAAGACGAGCAAGGACTGATAAATTAAACCCATTGCATTTGATTTAGTTCGTGGCATTACAAATAACACGATTCCACGCCACCAAAAGGCATCACATTCGTCAAACTATCTGCATACCGCCCCAGACAGGAGCAGCTATCAAAAGAACAGAGGTGACTGGTGAGCTTTTCAAACAAATGAAACACCTCCAAATATGTTCAGGTTGCACAAATTTCAGTACTAACACCAAGAACCCGATATTTTAAGCAAAACTAGGCAATAGGGTTTCCGTCTTTCTTCTAGTTCTTCTATCTCCATTCTCACTTGTCAATGATGATACAATAAGTATTTATCATTATTGGTATACATGATCCATCAAATAATTTCTTACTTTCAAAAGGCAAAATTAGTGAAATGACGAATGTATTAGGCCAAAAAAAAAAAAAAAAAAAAAAACTACATTCAAAACCGTAAAACGTTTCACTGAAAAATACGTAAGGTGAGAGTATTAGCTATCGCAAATTCAACCATAGATTATATAGCCCACAAAATATGTTACAATCCATGCATGTAGTTTCTGCAGAAACATACACATATCTAAATCTCAAAGTCAAGGTTTGCAAGAGTTTCAGCTTCAGGTAATAAGGCGGTGGTGATATGATTTTAAAGCTTCACTTTCTTCTTGAGACCACATATGAAGCTACAGCACCACGAACTCAGAGAGCAAAATGCAATTAAAGAAATCAAAAAGTCGGGATAAAAAAATGGCCAGTGTACTTTCAGACACAAAAACTTACCTCCGAGTATCATTCTCCTGGATGGTCCCCTAGGTTTAGCACCCGGGATCAGAGTCACAATCATCACCATTCCAGATGCGCGGTACTGGCCTAGGATCCCGATCTTCTTCCTCTTCCTCTTCTTCTTCATCCTGTACCAATCAAGTTCCACAAAGAATAAACATATTTTGATTGCAATTGTGAAAGAATTATTTTGAAATAAAACAGCAGTAGAACAGACCTCTTCTGGCTCCTTTGTGATAGGGGGAGTTGTCTGGAATGGAACACTTGGGACGTGAGATATTCTAGATAGTTGCTCCAGCAGAATATTCCTACAAGGTTATGCGCAAAGTAAAAGCATTAGGCACAAAATATATGGCCAAGACCCGCAAAATGAATAAGAACAACGATTATCAATCATTTCATACACTTGCATGATTTTATTCATGAATAGAGCCTCCCCAACAAAAAATGATGCCCATTGTAGAAAACTAAAGAGCATTAATTTGTATGGAACTTTTATTATAGTCTTGACCGGCGACGATTACCTAGAGTACCAAAGGAAGCAAACACAATAGGCATTTGAACTCTGAATGGCCTCCTATTATAAGTACCATGATTTTACCAAAGCAGCTTCAAGAATTAAAATGATCCACCTAACTTTATCAATAACATTCATCGTAACTTTCCATGCTCCTAAATTACAGTTTAGCATAACTTCATTGTTTCAGTTCAATGATACACTAACCACCTAACGAACCCAATCTTGAACATAAACAGATAGATAAGAGGTACTTGCACTCCTTTCAGACAACATCACAACACTTCAATGCAAAATTCATCGCACATTAACACCTTAGACAAAGATAGTGCCCTAAATAATAATGAAGCCCAGCTCGAAAGTGAACTTGCTCTAATGTATTTACATAGAGACCGTACAACAGCATTGGGGTGGCTTTTCGCCATGTGAGTGGAAGCAGCAGCAACAGGTTCCTGAAGTATAGGAAATGAAGTCCCCTATGCCCAATATTATTTTACCAACATTGTACAAGCAGATAATAGTGTCCAAAAAAAAAGGAGCACCCAAGCGTCAGTGGTAAAACAGTTTGGGGTCGGCTAAAATAAATGTAAGAACCCATCTTGCTCTATCAAACCTTGACTACATGAAACAACAAGCCGACAGCATGAGTGATGCAATGCAACATTAGACTTCAGAGAAATATAGAGACACTGGTTTTTCTGCTGCAAGTCCTAGAAACTAGAACAAGAAGGCTGATCAATAGCATTTTTTACAAGTTGAGCTTGCTAATAAGACCAAAGTCAGTTGACATCACTCACTATAACCCATTCCCCAGTGCCTCCAAAGTTTTCGTCTATGACAGGATAATGAGCGGTTAAATGAACCCAACCTTTCTAGTTCAACATCACAGGTTGTTTCCGGATGACTAATAAAGCAGGAGAATCATGATTATGTTCAGAATTCAAAAGTAATATTATCTGGCTACCTACAATAGTAAACAACTAAACAATATTTCGACCCTACTAGGTACCTTTTATAGAAGAGCTATGAATCTTAAGAATATAATCATTCATTGTATGAATGGAATCAATTAAGAGTTATGGAATGTCTGATACCTTATTTTCTCCAGATCCTTAGGCGAATTCTGATTTTCCATGTTACTAGGCTCAACATGAAGAGTGTAATCTGGGCCGAAGTACTCAAAATACTCATTGTATGGCAACTTGTTATCAGGTTCAATCCCGACTGCAACAGCTGTCTGTACAATGACGATAATGAGGTAGAAAGTTATAGATTGCTGTCAGAAAAACAAGGAAATAAAAAAACCAGCATGACAGAGGAAAGAAAAGGGACCTCGTAACACCAGCAACGGGCTACATTACGGATTGTGTACCCTCCTCCACCCAGCACCATTAGTGGGACATTAAACGATCTAAGGAATCGTAGGCAATCCGCATGGCCTTTGACAGACAAATTGAAACAACCAAGCCTATCACCAGAGAGGGAATCAGCTCCACATTGAAGAACTACTGCATCTGGTTGGTACATGTCCATGACTTTTTGGATGATGGGTCTGAAAAGGCCACGAAAGCTGTCATCATCAATGCCATCATTCAGAGGGACGTTAAGAGAATAATGCTTCCCAGATGCCGCTCCAACGTCTTTGATATGCCCTGTTCCAGGAAAGAAGTCTCCAAATTTATGAAAAGAAACAGTCATGACTCTATCTGTAGTGTAGAAGGCCTCTTCAACACCATCTCCATGATGCACGTCGATATCTATGTATAACACACGCTGCATAAAGCAACTAAGCGATCAACAAACAAAGTTTATAGAAGAAAGGCAAAGTCAAAAAGTAACAAGGGGCAGAATAATGCAGTTCAAAGCTCAAATGAACAGTTTCGTCGCAATCATAAATAAAAAACCCTCTTGGCACCAGTCAGAAGACAGTAATTTGAAGCAGTAAGTGCAATTGCATCTGTATTATTAATCAGCATAGAACAGAGCCAAGTAATATCAGCCAACTTTCACATTTCTGAGAGATACTAGGGCCAAAGGCTAGCTATCTACTGAGCTAGGTGAAGTGAACTCTCATGTTATTTGTTCGTCTGAGTAAATCAAACAAATATTGCCAAGACAATATCAGAGGCAAGTTATTCGAGTCATCGAGTGTGCAAAAGAGTATGCTGTCACAAGTGAAATAGCCCATAAAATGAAACCAAGGGGCGCACAAAAGTACATCAAACTGCTACTAGGCTCATACAGCAAAATTACGCATCCCTAACAATCAAAAATCACCACCAAATTTTCTGAAAGACCGATACTGCCAACTTGCAGTGACAATTACTATTTACCGAACTAAATTACATATTGTAAAACTCACTTAGAAAAAACCGGAAAAATTGGGAGATGATGATCAACTTCATTCCCCCATTGGCTTGAACTATCCATTAAACTAACAAATAACGCTATAAGTTACATTTCGCTAATCGCTACTACAACCTAGAACAGCCAGAACTCTAAAAATCACTGCAGCGCCAACTACGTAGACACCACGCTTTAACCCAAGTTTTTTGCACAAGACAGTCTAGTACACTCTATTGCTATGAGATGACCTACACCACAAGTAAATCCTCACTCAATAATACAAAAATGCCAGTCAATACCAATAAAATCGCGACTCTAAGCTTCGACATGAGCCCTCTATACACCCCCCAAATCCCGATTTCCGAGAGGGTAATCGGTTATTATCTACAAAATTACCTAACTAACAACATGGCACATAAGTCGGTCGAGAAAGAACGATGCCGTCTTCCGGCACAATCAAACCAGTAATAATACCAAAACAAGCACCACAATCATACGACATACAAGAATATCGAGAAATGAAAAGAAAAAAAAAGGATTATTAAAAAAACTTAGAGCATCAGTAATCACCAATGACATGAAAATCCCTAACAATTGGCTCAATCAGTAAAACGTGAACATTACGCTAAATCAGTAACAGTAAATACAAACTGAAATCGACAAAAAAAAGGGGGCGAAAAATTAGAAATTACCTTATGACATTTGAGGAGCTCCAAAATCCCCAAAACAATGTCATTCACATAGCAAAATCCCGACGCCTCCGATTTCTTAGCGTGGTGTAAACCTCCGGCCCAATTAATAGCGATGTCGGCGTCGTTCCGATTCAATTTGACGGCGGCGCCGATAGAACCGCCGGCGGAGGCCTGGCAGAAGTCGAAGAGGCCGGGAAAGACGGGGCAGTCGTCGCCGACGTTGAAGCGCTTGAGGTGGCGGGAGTGAGAGTGGTCAAGAGAGGCGGAGGTGGCGGTGGTGGCGGCGAGGAGGTCGGGAGAGACGGAGGAGAGGAAATCGACGTAGTCGTCGGAGTGAAAGCGGCGGATGTCGGTGGCGGCGGCGGGGAAAGGGCGGTTCATCTCCATGAGACGGTGGAGACCGTAGTGGACGATGAGGTTGTGGGCCATACGGATGCGGTGGGGTTTCATAGGGTGGCCCTGGCCGTAGTAGTAGTCGCCGATCGATGGCTCGTAGAAGTAGGTTACGCGACGCTTGGTGGCGTCGGTGCATGACGGCGAAGGTAAGGAGGCGCCGCCGCTGTGTACGGTGTCGTTGCTGGTAGGTGTGTCTCCCATCGTCGTCGCGCTTGACTGAAAAGTGTGTGTGTCGTGATGGAGAAGCTTAAGAGGGAAAAATAATGGGTTTATGTTTTCTGATGAGAAATTATACGGAGTATATTTTTCGGCACGATTTCTCAAATGAGACCCTCTCACGCTAAATTCTACGAGTAGTGTTTTTAGTATTCCGTATGTTTTTTATTGGGCCAATTGTAATATCTTATTTAATAATTTGAGTAATACCTTATATTGTGCGTAGAGACCAAAGTACTTGTATTGTTTTTGGGTTGAACTATTTGATAGTTTGGTCATTGGACCGGGGCGTAAAATCCAATAAGATTATACGTCATTTCCTCAAAAGTATAACCTTGCTGTTTGATTGAATTATATTTTTCTGTTCGGACCTGATTAGGATGAATCATCTCTAATCTTTTTTTTTTTTATCAAATTTGTTGAAAATTAGTTGCCCTTTAAAAAAAATTATTTTAGATGAATCGATAATAATGAAGACAGGATTCATAGATTGATTTGATTTGTATGAAGTTTTTAACCTAATCTAATTTCACTGCCATTATTTAAGTTGGATCAAATCGGGTAACTTTTTTCTTTTTTTGACAAATGGGTGGAATATGGACACATTCACACATGTGAGAATTCTCAGACCAAGTAGAGTTTGGGTTAGTTGCCTGGTATGAAAACATAAGGCCCAATTCCAAAAGTATAGCAAACTAAACTGCAAACCCCAAATTTACAAGTCTATAAAATTTGTCGAAGTAACAGTGCGTTTGGCCTTTGTCGAAGTAACAGTGTGTTTGGCCACTGTCACTTCAAAGTTCAAACGCGACGTTCGATTTCCCAACTCATTTTTTCAGATCATCAATTACAATTCTCACTCCTTCACTATAAGTTGAACTCGTGACTTCTTATAAGGTGGAATATATAATAGTCCAACGGCTAAATTAAATTAGCCGGGCTTTACGATGAATAGAAATGATTTCATGGGATGGATTTGCTAGGGGATAAAATAGGTTTAAAAGGCAGTAAAAGAATTGTTATGATTTTAAAAGTAATAAAGGTGTAGGCCACTATGGACCTATAGTTATATTGTACTACACCCTTTAATTAGGAATATTCATCACGAAATGATGGCAATAAGTAACTATAATAAATTACTCTAAACTAGTAGTATAGTTTTACCACTTTTATTTACCTATGATAACGGTAGAAAATTGTGGATTTCAACCCCCATTAAAGTTAAGAACTTCAAAATTTGAGTCTTGACTTAATATAAAGTCTTAGGTAAAGTTGTTTCATGTTCAAGTAAACTCTAATAATAATGAATATTTCTCAAAAATGTTACTATTGTTTTAGCAATTGTTACTCATGATTAATAATCACAAACGAACGTTGCTTTTGTTGACGTAAGAATGTCGTGTTTCATTATGTTAGCACGTCAATTTTCTAAAATACAAGGGATTGTTGCCGGCATACATGCATATGTTCATAGTTAAATAAAACACTTCATAGATATATAGCTAGTAGACTAGGGCGGATCTACGTACCCATATTAGCGAGGTGTCGTCGGTCGATATCAAAGTATTGTACATCAATATCGTAACGTCCCTAGCTAGCTAATCGAAGTCGATCGATTCATAGGAACTAGTATACTACCATATAAAGTCAGTTAATCACCCTATAAATCGAAGAAAACTAAATATTAGTGTCCTCGTGCCAAATCAAGGGTTGCATCAAACATCTTAATTAAAGCTAATAATTAAGAGTTGCGTCAAACTTGAAATGTGATCAATAATAATCCCCGTCCTAAAAAATAAGTCTTGTTGATTTAATTGCGATATTTGTCGCAATGATTTGCCATATTACCCTAAATAATAATTAGAATTGAAGCTAAACCAAAGTGTATGTAAAGTTAATTGAGAGCTATATATATGCATGTGGTAGTGGTCTAGTGGACCAAATTGTGTTGCTAAAGATGTTAATTAGGCTTTGTAATGGTGTCATATCACCATAACTCAAATATCAACTGGGTGGCTAGCTAAAAGAGCTTTAAATAAACATAGGACCTTTAATTTAGAATTATATGTGATTAGACATGGAAGGTTTTTCTTCCTCAAGGTATATAACTACAAAAATTGAGGGCCAAATCCTTTATGTTCCGACTTTGTGTATTGAATTTTCAAACTTTATCTATTTCTCTATTCTGTAATTTGATATGTTCATTTGTCATCAATTTACAATAATCGGTAATTTAATCTCGATAGAATCGTCTAAATGTATGATTAATTTTTAAGCCCTATGGAGTACACAAGGAGATCACCGATTGATGACGATTCATATTAGCTTATCTCTAATCATTTTAGAAATACTAAGGCGTGATGATTGTTGTTGTTATGTTGTAGAAGAATCAAATGCATGCATTCATTGAATATTTGTGAGCGAGAGGTTATAAGAGGATTATTCATGTACGTGTGTTGGTGTGGATCAAGAAATGTACTAAACTAATCGCCGGGTTGTAAGAGCATTTCCAATGCAAGCTAAAAAAATGTTGTAGTTTAGCTTGCCAAGTAGGACGGGAGAGATTTTAGACTTCAACTCTAAACTACATGGGCTTGTATTCCGCTAATAAACTACATCGAGTATGTCTTAAACTGGGACCCACAATAATTATATTTCACATTTTCTTTCTATAAAAATATTTTTTGTTTTTATTTATTTTCCAAACCATGTAGCTTGGTTAAGTTATGTAACTACCAAAACTACAATTCACAAAAGTTCTCCAATGATACAAACTGTTGATGTAAACGGTTGTGCCAAACTAAAACTACTTCTCCATATTACCATTCGAGATGCTCTAAAATAAAAAGTATATACTCGTATACAGTTGAATTTCGCGTATTATGTGACAAGATACTTCATGCATGCACCCTGGAACGCAAGAAAGTATTATCTTCAGATTCTTCGCCAAGAGTTTGTCATGGTAAGGAGGCCGACAATATACTATATCAAAAGTGACCTAATTATTGTAGACTAAATTATCAACTGATTCCCGTCAATCTCTGAATAGAAGGTTTATCCAAAGTCAACCTAATTGATTATTATATTGATGGGAATATTTAGAAGCTTTTATTCCGTTATATTGAAGCTATTAGCCACTCAAATTCGAGATTAAAGGATAGATGCATATAAAACCGTGTTATGTGGAGTAATAGCCTTTTTATGAGATGAGTACATGATCATGTATTTTATTAAGAAAATTTTGCGAGACCGCACATTTTATGTTAAATTTTGCGAAACAGCACCTTTTAAGTCTATTTCTTTGCAAAGCAGCACCTTTTTTTCACTTTCGACCAATTTTGACTTCTCTCCAAAGTTGACCCGACGTTGACTTGTTCTAACAATTTAGGGTTCTTTAACTTGAGGGAAAAAAGGGGCGAAATTGAAGGGGAAGAGCAAGGTCGGGTCAACGTTGGAGAGTGGTCAAAATTGGTCGAAAATGAAAAAGGGTGCTGCTTTGCAAAGAAATAGACTTAAAAGGTGTTGTTTCGCAAAAATTAACATAAAAGGTGCGGTCTCGCAAAAAACTTATTTTATAAGGTGCGGTCTCGCAAATTATCCTTTTATTAATAGGTCATTTCACTTGCTCGTATAGGTGATCAGTTTACGTGATTCCTTACTCCTTACTCACTTAGTCTGTGATCATTTTGCGAATTGTACATATATAAGAATACTCCCTCCGATAGTCCGATTAAAAGAGAATTTCCTGATTCTATTTACATCTTTGAATTGAGTTGTCATATTAGAGATTACTTTTATACCAAATGAAAAATCCGTTTGCCTTAAAATCAAGTAGAGCTGATAGATTGCAATGCAGAATGTAATATTTTCTAACTTTCGCAGCAAGTGCACGACTCATTTGGTCTAAATTTAGATCCCAACATGGCACCTCAAAACTGAAAAAAGAAACTGGAAAATCTCTTTATGTCGGAGGGATTCAGAGTATATACAATAATGTAGTATCACTAATATGCACTTTAATTTCCTAATCGAATGGTGATTACTGAAATTCAATAATTTCAACATTTCGAGATCAAAATCTTGCCCTGTTACCTTTGACCGTACGTACATTTAATCACCCTTGTTAATCGTAATTACTGTGGTAATTGAGTGGCGGAGTTTCTATTTATCTGTCGACAAAACTTTGCTTTGTTAAAAGTGTTTTTTTTTTTCTTTTTTTTTAGCTTCCGACAAAACATAAAAGGTTAGAAAACTAAAGCAAAATGACCGGCAGGGCCCAATAATAGTAACTTGAATTGGGCTTTACTCTTTATTTGCCAATTGGACCAATATTTATTTCACGTTTTCCAGTAAGGACCAAGGAGGCAGTCAAAATAAGGCGAAATAAGGCAAAATAAGGTAATAATAATTTTATCAAAAAAGCATGAAAAGTTAAAAAGCGATAAGAAAATATGAGAACGAATTACTTGGGAGTTTCTGTTTGCCGTCAATTTATCATCATTACTTCAAAACGAAGCTACTATATTTGTTGCTTTGATTGATTTATCGCTCTCAAAAAGGACTAACTTTTTACCACTTTTTTTTACAAAGCTTGAGTAAATGTAAATGAAATCAACAGACACAACAAATGAAAATATATAGCTTGCCTAGCTTTGTCTTATTATTGCGTGATTGAATATAAAAGGGAAACTCAAATCGACATTATCAAATGAATTGAAATAAAAATATATAGTAATCAAACTTATTTGACAAATAATCATCGTAATATAAATTGATCACCGTCCAAATGTACTAATAATAATGTGCGGACTGCGGAGTACTATACTTGTAGTAGTACTTGATTAAATTCAGTTTTTATAAGGACACATTTGTTTTGTTATACGCATGCATAAATGCATAATCGTATTTCATATATATATATATAGTGCTATGATGACTGCTGATCAGCTGGCTGCGTATTTCTGAAGATTTGTTTTTGTATTTTAGGTTTTATTACTACAGCTCAATCATGTATATCAGGCATACGTGTACATGTCGGTTACCTTGAACATAATCTTGTTTTACAGTAGTTTTTCCAATATGATAGTTCGAAACATATCCAATAGTAACTGAATGTTCACCAAAACTGACAAAATGAAGAGAAATCATTAATCTTTCTAGCTGATATTTGGCTCGGATTTGGTACGTCTATTATTGTTGGTCTTCATATGAAGGTTATCTGAATATCTGATGAGTGATGGACTAACAAAATCGCATATACTTGGTGTCAACTACTATACGCCGCGTTACGACTCTGGTGAAGACGGTTTTTCACATAATTGGTTATTACTAAAATCTGGATTTTACATATAAAATTAAACGAACTTCATGTACTAATAAAGAATACAACATGATAAATATCGACTACATACTACTCCCTCCGTCCCAGTTCAAACGCCCCATATTCCATTTTGGGACGTCCCACTTCAAACACCCCATCTATTTTGGGACATATTTCTCTCTCCTACTTTTATTAATCCCCACATTCTCTCTCCTCATCTTTCCTAATATTACCCCACTCAACTTATTATATCAATTTTTCTTATTCCACTACAAAAAAGGCTCGGGGCGTTTGAACTGGGACGGAGGGAGTATATAGCTAGTACACATTCCGTATTAATAAAGCATAATAATGTCTATTATCACATCATTACATGTTTTATGGTTTATTTAAACTGCATAATCAATTGATATTGCATTGTATTAGTTTGACTTTAGTCATTATCAACTATCACTACTTAGGAGGATGCTCGTAAGCTAAATTAAGAAGAGAATGATTATAATTAAATCATAATTTGCTCCAAAAATATAAATTAAAAGTTGATTGGGAAAAAAAATACGTGTTTAAGTATATGATTGGATCATAGTTTATTGCAGACGACAAAGCACAAGTGATTTCGAGGATCAAACCGACACTAAGTATAATTAAGTGTAGGGACCATGGATTTGACTCAAATAGTATACATGAAGATTAACCCTAAGATGTTTGATCGAATACCAAAGGATTGACAAATATAGTACATAAATTCGTCAATATAATTTGGGATTAATTATTCAAGGTTGTTTTACATGAATTTCTTTGCTTTTAGTCATATTAATTAGTTTATGGACAGATATCAGTTCAAACAAATTCATCTTGTATTACGCAATCAAACCAAAAGATGTATGTAACAAATTATTTTGGCAATAGTCACTATTATGTATTAGTATTATAATGTCATATTAACGTGAAATTACTTATGATTTATTTGTTGCGTTAATGAATTAATTTCATGTTTATAAACACGCTAATTGGTTGAACAAATACTAAAGATCAGTTTTCGGTCTAATTTACTTTACTTCAATGGAGGCTTATCTTGAACTCCTAGTTTACGTTATTATTAAGAAAATATTTCTATTTCTATACTTAAAATCAATTTTTTAAACCAAAATAACACACTATTTTTGAAAGAGTTTTCCTTTGGAGAAGTTGAAATGAAGAAATAGTACTAATGAGTAATGAAACAACTTAATCTGAATAAACACGGCTCGGTAGAACTTTTTTTTTTGGTACAATAATGTTGCCACGTTGGGTAGAACTTTGATTTCATGATATGGTAACCTAATTCAATGCTCAGAGTCTATTACATATGAGTAATGAAATATTGTATGGTTTGTTAATTTCCAACGACGTTATCGAGTTAAACAAAACTTCTGCACTAGCGAGTTCACACTCAAGGAAGCATGTAATAAAACAATTGTTGTATATTACATTGTTCAAATAATTACTCAACAAAACATGTAAAAGGTGTGATGGCCAAAAAAAAATTCTCTATGATGTGTTAGTATGAACTACCAATTCAATAACTAAGAATGAAAAACTTCAATGTAAGCTAATTAATCAATAGCCAACACCACACACGTTGGATCAAGTGGCCGCTTAATGGCTTGATTTCGTTTAAAGAAGTCTCAGGTTCAAGCCTTATGCATGATATATGTACAAATATCTTCATCGGGAGATTTAACACCGCTTTTAAGTACGTAATACGAGTTAAAACTGATCTCGAGCGAAATTCCAATAAACCAGATCAGATCAACAAACAAAAGATTACTACTTTATTAATTAGCTCAATTAGTCAATTTATATTTCCACAAGTGTGGAACAAACAGGACAAGCTTAAAATATTTATATTATTACTTGGCGGCTTAATTTCGCTTAAAAAAGGTTCACGTGCAAGCTTTATGCATGATATATGTACAAATACTTCTATCGAGATCAGAAATTCAGATCAACACCGCTTTTAAGTGCGTAATACGAGTCAGATGTGATCACGATCGAAATTCTAACTAGATCAGATGAACAAACAAAAGATTACTAATTTATTAATTAGCTCGTCAATTAGTCAATTTATATTCCCACAAGTGTGGACCAAAGAGGACAAGTATGTACACATCTAAGATAAGAGATAACTGTATTTGTACTCCTAATTATTTAGTTTAACACGTTTCAAGCAACTGTTCTTCATTTAATTTTCACAAAAATCCACTCTTTTTTCTACTTATAGTATTAAATGTATTATTCTACAAGGCAAAGATGATACTGTATCTTAGAACTCAATCCAGCATTTCTATGGGATAATTAATCAGCAGCCTTTTTTTTTGTTTATTTTTTTTTTTTTTGCGTAAAACCCACTTGATTGCTTCACTTCTTCACTCTCTCTCCTTCATTTTCTTAACTTCAATTCTAAGTATTCACTTGATTTATATTTTTAATACTCCATTCAATTTTATTTACTATACACATAAAAAAAAAATATAGAAAAAAAAAACACTGTATGAACATTTTGTTTACGTATAAATGGTCCTTGTAAATATATATAAGGGTGCAACATTTGATATTTTTACACAAAAGAGCAAGACCCTTTTCCATTTTTGGTGTGTTTTCAATCTTTTTAATTCATTTTCATTCATATCATCCTAAGAAATTAAATATTTCTCAAAATATATCATATTATTGTTATTGTACGTTAGTTATTGATATTATGGGGCGCCAGAGTTGTGCAAAACAAAAGTTGAGGAAAGGTTTATGGTCTCCTGAAGAAGATGAGAAGCTTTACAATTACATTACTCGTTCCGGTGTCGGCTGCTGGAGCACTGTACCTAAGCTTGCTGGTATATATATCTCTCTTAAATCATCTTTATTTTCTCATTTTCTGTAGAATGATAATTATTCTTAATTAGTAATGTTTATTTACTACTATATTAATATTTATAGTATATAGTAGTCAATTAGTCATGAGTTTATTTGATTGATTTATTTGATTCTAATAACAAAAAAATGTGTATATGCAGGTTTGCAAAGATGTGGGAAGAGTTGTAGGTTGAGGTGGATTAATTACCTGAGACCAGATCTCAAGAGAGGAATGTTTTCTCAAGAGGAGGAAAATCTTATCATTGGCCTTCACCAACTTCTAGGAAACAGGTATTACTTTCTCGACAAATCTTAATCATTAGAGCAAGACCTCATCGATCTATCTAAAATTACCGTAAAATTCAAATGTGACATGCATTTTATGTCTATATGTATCCACACTTTATTGCTAATTTGTAGCATTGTGTTGGATTGTATAGGTGGGCACAAATAGCAGCACATTTGCCAGGAAGAACAGATAATGAGATCAAGAATTTATGGAATTCAGCACTTAAGAAGAAGCTTATGAAACAAGGGATTGACCCACAAACTCATGAGCCTCTTAACTTCACTCAATCTCAATCAAACAATGATAATGTCTTGAAAAACCCATCTGAAGATGATCAGAACATTGCTCAAGGAGCCTCAACCGTGACAAAAACCATAAAATCGGAACAGCTTCAACCCTGTGTCCCTTACATCAATGCAGACAACAGCACATCAGTGTTTGTGAATGGACTGTCATCATCCTTAAACTCGCAATTCAGTTTCCTAGAAAATTCTGCTGATGCTTGTCAGAGTTTTCAAAGTCTGCTTCTGAACGACTGTCACAGACATCAGATGACTGTGTTCAGGCCTGCATCAGAGTCGTTACAGTCGCAGCAGTACATTCAGTCATCTGTATCAGTACCAATGCCTCTGCAGGAACTTGATGACAATGCTTTAGAGAGCGGAAACTTAGGCGAATCAGGAACCGACTGTTTCTCAGAATCACTGATATTCAGTGAAGGAAAAGAGAGTTCCAGCAGCAGTTCTAATAACAACATCATGAATAATATCAGCAGGAATGCAAGTTTTTCCTGGGAAAGTGCTGATCAGAACAAGCTTGAATCAGAAATCTTCCAATACCCATTTCATAACAGTTATGGGTTAATTAAGATGGAATCAATCAGTCCTGATCAGCCTAGTCCATGGGAGGAAGAACAGTTCAAATCGCTTTCACTGTCACAGGAACTAGCAGAAGCTGCTGATGCTGGTAACTTCGACATGTTCGTACAGCATTTGTGACCGAAAACTCCATAGAAATGGCATTTCTGATTATAAATACATGGAAATGTTGATTGATATAACACATAATAGTTCAAATATAGAGAAAAGAGTGATCATGAAAAGGGATGGAACTGTGAGTTTTTTTTGGTATTTTGTTACTTCATCAAATTAAATCTTAAATTTCTTTGTCAGTTTGGTGGGTTCTGTTCTTTTGTTGATAATGACCTACTGGTGGTCCGAAAATCAGAGTCTAGGTGTTTTTCTCCGTTGTGATTTCTTTTCTGCAATTTTTTCAATAGTAGATGGTGGATAGAATAGTGATCGTGTACATTTTGGAATTGAGATGAAAGTGATACATGTTTTTGTGGTCCATTTCATGACAACTCTATTGTTAGTAAATTGTAGCTTACTCAACATTACCCCGATCACTCGATTAGTCACCTACAGTACAGTAATTGCTACATTTTCTCGAGGACGGATATGCTTCCTACCATAAGGCAACTCACATAGCTATATGTTAGCACATGTAGATATATATGTGATATGTTACGCTTCCAAATGTTTTGACACTACCTCGTATGAGTTACAATTTACAATGTCTATACCAACTCACAGTAGCACATTCTTAACATAGAAAGTCATAATATCACACATACGGAGTATTAGGGATGGAGATTACGAACGACTCATCATGCATCATCTTCTAGAGGATACGATAATTTGAATCGATATTCACACTGGTGGGATAAAGGATGCGTTCATAGGAGGTACAATTATCTTTAGCATAAAGAGCACGAGTAATGTGTGAGAAAATATTGATTAAAATTGACCTTGTAAGGTCAATCATTAAAGCCGAATGCAACCAAAATACATGACATAAAACATAGGTAATAATAATCTAATATCTTGTGCAAGACTTAGAAAAAAGTAGGACAGAAAAACTTTACTGTTTTCCCCTCCTTTTACTATCTCTAAAGAAAGAAATGTGAATGATAGAAGCCAAGTTATTGTATAGCTAATAAGGTCCCATTGATTTCCTGTCAGTGCTGACCTCGTGAAGTCATGACCTGTGCTGTGGATACAATTGCCTGATCTGGCCTTTGCTTTGTGTCCACGTACTTGCTTCCTCCTCTCGTTATCGTGGGCTTTCACTTATTCAAAATAAAACGTTGAGAATCCAAAGAAAAAGAGTGAGTAAATCGAAACTAACTTATCGCAACACCTCTAGTTTCTTCATAGCCAAGAGAGTAAAAGTCACGTCTTTTCCGTCACAAGATTAAACATTTTATCAAAGGGGAGTAAAATAAAGTGAGAACAATCAAGAAGGATAACGTTACTGAGACAAAATAGTACCGAATTTTTTTATCAGGCTAAGCTAGGAGACATCTGCTTAATGCTAATTAAAAAGGTTCTAGTAAATATAGAACATCTCTATGCATCCAAGTAAAAGGATTAAAATTTAACAATCGTACCGGACGTGAATAGCAATTCATGGAAACTCCGTGACAGTTTATAAATATGGAAAATGTTAATTAGTTATGTACTTATGTTATTAAAATTTAGAAAGAAATGGTTGTAATGTCAGATTGGATGAACTTTACTGCTGATGATGTTGCAAGCGAGGTTGCTTCCTCTAGCAATGACCAATGATTACCTGACTTTTCAAGTCATTATACACTTAACTAATACAAGTAACTTCATTTACACCGCACATTAATCAGCTGATGTTTATATGTGCATTATGATACATGATATTAGCAGCTTAGTGTCTAGAAGAGGGAAATGTACCTTTTTTCGTGTTTGCGTGAAGAGGAGCATCATTGTCATTCTCAAGCTGAAAAGACCTCCACTTTTGACAGATTTGGCAGCAGAGATTGATGTTCAGAAAACTACAGTTCTGGTAAATGGAAGAGTTTGCATTCCATTACTCTCTTATAGGAAAAACATGGTGCATATCTGAATTCCAATCCCAATAATTTCTTGTGCGATCCCAGATTCGAACGAGATCTATCTTGCTGCTATTGTCAGCTAGTCTGACATGTCGAACAATCGAGCATGTCCTATTAAGGATCTAACACCCATAGATCATGTCATACAAAAATCTGACAGTCCAACTTAACCTGCAAAAACCCTTACAGCCTCTGTTTTACAACAATTCAAGGTTAGCCAGCAGAATATACGCTTACGAAGTGCAGAGTTGACAGTTGAGCATGGAAAACTGTTAACAATGTACAAAACTGAAGCACTAGAATCACCCCAGCCTAACCTGTCAACCTAAAAGATAACAGTAGAAGTTAATTCTTCGGTTATCAGAGTAGGCACCAACTGGACCAGGATACTGATATCAACAGTTAGTCGTTGAAGTAACTAACTTGATCATATTGCCCAGAATTGGTAACAAGACTAACAACATATAGTTCTGGTCTATTTTTATTGCTACCAAAAACCAAACGTCCAAATCAATCTCAAACTTTTTAAACGCCTTATCAATAGCAAAATGACAACGAACCTCAGAAAAGAAGGTTATTATGAATGTATCATATGATTCACCTTCTTCATTTTTAAGCAAAACATATCCTATACTCCATGCATTATAGCCAGAAAATGCCATCTAATGGACGTAATTAAAACCAACAAAAAAAAAAGCATTGAGAGATTGGAAAAAAGGTCTTCCACAACCAGCAGTGCCAGAATAATAAAAACTACTAGCAGTAACAAAGTTCAGACAAATGAAGTTCATAAATTTGGAAACATAGCCATCCTCCAGTTAAGAAGTTCTTTTGCTTGACAGTTTATGCCTGGGATTGAGAGTTGAGACACATAGCCTTTCTGAAGCTAATAGATTGTCACAGACATTACATGGTCTTTTTCAAGTGGAGGCTCATTATCCAGGTTGCCGAACATAGCTATCATCCATAAGGCTTGCGATCCTATGCCCATCCCCTCTTCCGAGCCACTCATACACAAAAAAAAACACAGGACTACTACTTAGCATATGAGACTAAACACATTATTAAGTTTAAATTGGGGCAGAGTTTCACCTGGGGTTCTTAAAGTCTAGCACGTGACAAGTCCGAGCAAGCACCTAGTCTTAAAACAACAGGGAGCCATCATTCAACATGGTCTCTACGAAGGCCAACATTGTGTAGCCTTCACTCATCATACCTGCTAATTGCAGAGTCCCACTTCCCAGCTTACATTTACCGCCATGTGAAATACTGTGGCAGCGTGGCCTCTCCCAATATACAAAATGCAATGCAAGTATAACTAATTGGATATCTGATCAAAGAAGTCAATTAGCTTTAGCAGGGAGCCAGCCATCAAGTATTTTCCATGAGCATTTAGTGATCCTAGATATGTAAATTTCTTTGTTTTTTTTTTCTGAGTTCCAATAAATACAACACAGGAGTTATACAATCTAGCCACAGAGAACAATCAGCTACTGGCTGCATACTTCAAGAATATGTAGTGTCCATATCTGACAATCCTCAGTGCTTAATCCATTGGCCCATAGCTATCTACAGCTAACAATTGACAACAATTCTCGACGTTACTTCGTAGAAGACGCCCACAACCATCAATAACTTAGGATGTTAAAGTTCAAGGTCTGAATGTAACAGCAGAACACCAATGACACACATAAAGGAGCATCAACAGTAGAATCATCAAGTCAGATGCGGACAGAATTCACAGAAACCCATTTCAATTGGAAAAGGACTCTTCTTGAAAGATACATGATGAACATTTTGGCATCTTTGCTAAATGATGACAGCCTTAAAGTTAAAAAAGAAGGTTATAGAGACCTTTAAAATATCAGCATCATTTGAAGTTCACACTCTGGATCATGTAGGTGAAAATGACATGTCACCCACAACGATGATTAGAAGGACAATCTAGCTTTGAGAAAGACAATCAAACAGACTTGAAGGTCATACTACAATAAAAAAAAATGTTAATTTAGAAATTCTGATGCCTGACAGAGCCATGCCTGTGAGAATGGCACACTCGGATAGACAGAACAGAGTAATGCCTTAAGAAAGCAATCATTAGTAGCATTGCACCCGTTAAAAGCCTGAGGACCATGCAGCACAACACACATTACAGCATGACAGCATTTCATTCACTGTCCCCCCCGACTTTTTTCCTTCTTACATAGTTTACTTACTATTAACTTTCCTTCTGCCCGGTTAGGGGAGGGGAAGCTTATGGGCGACGAGTAACAAATCTTCTCTATACAGTAGGTATACTATACCTATGGAGTAAGGTAAACACACTAGTATAGTAGATCGATCAACACGTTTGCAAAGCTCTAAAAAGAACCAATTAATGCAGAAAATATATAACAAGCTTCCTTGAAAGAATGAATCTTTCAACTGCAATTTGACATGATGAAGGGTAAATCAGAGAATTATTTGACAGAAAGAGACAAACCTTAAGTTTCAAAGCACGATATTCAGGGTCTTTTCCATACTGAGCTTTGGCTGTTTTTAACCCGGGTTGGAGGGGGACCAGGAGTGAGAGTGGTGGGAACCTGGGAGGAGCTCATTGACTTCATCAAACAACAGGCTGAAAGACAGGAACAGGGAGCACAGGGCAGTAAATCATCTAGCAGTCACATGTCACAGGAAGTACATAGGATGATGATAAATTATGCAAGTACACAGCTTGGAATTTACCAGTTACCCACTCACCTGGTCGTCATGTTTTCACCTCTTATGGAACAAACCAACTTACGGTGGACCTTACCTTTGGTGTCTTCGCAATTTGGCTCACGTACGAAATTAGTTCAGAGGTACACCGGTATACGGTACACAAACAAAGAAAAAAAAAATCATTGCAGTGGCTGGAAACTGGAATCTGTCCCGAAAGAAACTCAAGTCACTTATGCTAAGAAAACAATCATTATGTGCATCACAAGGTAATGAACTAGAAACAATGAAGACAGGAATCAGCACCACAAATATAAATTCACCTTTCAAATAATTTTCTTGATTATTGATAAATTGAAACATTAATTACATACTACAGAATAACGCAGTACCCGGAATTCGTTTGGGTGGGGGGGGGGGATACAACAACAATTTACATCTACGAAAACAAGGTCGGAACTGAAAAAGTTCTACATGCAAACTCACAGTGATTGCTAATCATGATTGAGAAGATGAGATTATACAACATTTATCATCTTCAATTGACAAATCACAAACTTATAATGTACAGATTCAAGATCCGATTCTCAGAACACATTGCTGTGGAACCATCTTTAAGCCCTTCAAACCAAGGCAAAAGCATGGCTATGAGGATGAGGTCCTTCTTGATACAACATGAGTTGATTCACGGCCCTGGAAATTATTTCCCTTAAATCAGTATTTTGAGCCATCCCAGAACGACCCGCACTCTCAAGGGTTTTCAACGCCCTAGCTTCTGCAAGTGCCTTGCTATTCCCAACATGCATGGATAAGTAACAAAGAAGAACAAGTCCATCCAACTTAGCACGTTCACAGACACTCAACAACTTCATCAAAAGAGGAACACCATTACACTCAATTATCGTTTTCGAATGTTCAACACGATTATGGTTATCAGGACAGGTAAACTTTGTCAATGCAATAACAGCTTCAGTCGCCACACTCACATTCACATTCCCCAACTTACCCACCAATGCATTAACAACCCCAGTCTCCTTAGCCGGGAAAATCCTCGCTAAACACCCAATTGCCTTTACAGCCGGAATCTGAAACTCAGGACTACTCTCCTCCTTAATCACCCTACGCAACTGGTCAAGAACCGCCTTAGCAGGGGGTGAAAACGGCTTCCAAGCCGCTTTCCTAAGGTCAGCATTACTCTCAGCAACCTCAGCAACAGCCATTAAAGTCATCAAACAATTCAACCGCAACTCCCCTTCCCCCGTCTCAATAATTTTCGACAAGCAAAACAAGCTCTTAGGTTCCGCAATCTTTTGACTATTCAACAAACTCTTATAACACAAACTCCACAAAGCCAATGCACAATTAGTCTTAAGCTTAAGCTTAAGCTCAGCAGACTCATTCTCCCTATCTTTCTTACTATAATTCCCCCCTCCCAGCGACGAACTCGACCGCAATCTGTGATAACTACTACTACCATTGCTATCAACATAACTATAGTTTCTATTTTTAGCAGTCTGAACAATAGAATGTAAGCTCAAATTAGTCTTACCTCCACCGTTTTGGAAACTTTTGTATTCACTCATATCCAAGTCATAAATTAAGGCCGAAACCAGTGGTTTCATCACATTCTCTCTCCCAAATTCCTCTCTCGCAACCTCGTCCGCCTCCGCAATCTTCGCCACCAGGTCCGCCACTGCAATCTGCACATTCATAGCAGCTTCTCCGAGAAGCTGCACCATAATTGGAATCCCTAGGTTGTTATCGGCCGCAATAGCTCGACACCTCTCCTTATCATTCTCCGCTAACCAGTACAACGCCGTCGCCGCCGCAACCTGACCTTCTGGACAACCGCCGCCGTCTTTTAATAGCCTCAACAGCGGCGAAACCGCGCCTTCCTCGACTATCACCTTCCGATAGCGATGGTTTGAGCTTGCTAATGACGCTAAGTAATTCGCGCCTTCAATTCTGTCGTTTGAGCGACGGCTGACTTGCAACGACGCTATCGACGACCACACCCACGCGATAATCGGATCGTTGCTAGCAACCGGCGGAATCGAGCAACTTCCTCCGCCGTCGCCGTCGCCGTCGTCATCGGCGAAAATCGATAACAGCCACCGGAAATCAGCAATAGAAGATTCTAGTAAGTTCGAAACCTTCTTAAAGTCCGCCGCAGAAGAAGTAATGGTAAGAAAAACGTGACGCAGAATTCCAGAGTGTTTACACTTGCGAACTAGGGTTAACGCGCGGTCGAGATTCTTAGAAGTCTCGGCGGCGATACGGCGGATCGGACGGTCGTACACGGTGGTGGAAGATGAGGTTAGCCGGACAGTGGTGCGGAGCTTGTGAGAGAGGTCGTCCGCTTGGCGAGCGATGTCAGCGCACTCGGCGCGAGAAGACTCGGCTTCGCCGGCGGCTTTGATGAGGCGGTCGGTGAGGAGGATTGGCTGAGCAAGTTCCTCTTGAAGTGTTCTTTCTCTCTCTATGGCGGCGGCGGCTGCGACTGCGGTGGTTGAGGCCGCCATTTTTATATTACTTTTTTTTTGTGTGTGGTTGGTTTTTCAGGGTGTAAAGAAGGGGGTTTGAGGAGAGAGAAAAAAGCGAAAGGCGTGAACCGTGGAGAGTATCGTGAAGAAGAAGAATGTCTGTACTCTCTACTTCTCTACTCCGTTTTTAGTAAACAGTTTTACTCCTTAATTAATTACTATTAGTAGAAAGTCAAGGTCACCTGAATTTTCCGAATAATTTCTGTGATCTTGCAGTGTAATTGTGAACATTACTTATTACTTATTATTATAGTTTGTCGGATCTAATTAGATTTAGATAATTGATAGGAAGTCATTGTCCACCATCAGCAAATGAACTTTTTTAAATGAAAGTAACTCTAGGATAAATGAAAAGGCCATTGTACGGTTAATAAAATTAGTAATTGAATTAATATGAATTCTTTTTGTTTTTAGTCTTCATGATCTTATCGACTACTACACATGATAATACAACGAAGATTGCTCAAACAATCAATAACGAGAAATTGTTGATAAAATCCCCGCAAGATGTGATAGGTCAACAGGTTATGGCCGGAGAAATTAGCGTATAAAAACTACGATCACATTGGATGTTTTTTTGTAAAATTGCAAAAATAGCTTGCTGTTGCACAGTTCATTATTGTATAAACGAAAACGATCGAACCATCACAGTTAACCCTACCATTTTCATCTCCTTTCGTATGTGTCGTACAGGTATGCCATACACCATACAACGTCTAGCATACGTCTAAAATCTGATACAGTACTAGCATTTGGGTTTTGGGCCTGAGGATTTTATACGTGCTCATTGGAGAATCGTCATGACCAAGACTTAGGCATCAGCTTGATTTCTGGTCCATTCATTCACAAGTCACAACCTCATACTCCTACAGTCCTATTACTATTATTTAATTATTTTTTGTAATACGAATCTTCCTTCACCAGCTTCTTTTGTCTAGTAGTTGAGAAACTTCATTAGAAATCCAAAGAGAGCTCGTGGTCTCGTGGACAAACCCACAAGTCCTTAACTCTAATCTAGAATGTTCATTAGCAAAATAATATCCTACTTTTTCTTTCGGTTCAAACATATTCAAATTAAATGTTAACAAATGGATAAATTGTCAAAACTCTTTTACCCTCTTAGGAGTACGAACGGTGCCCGTAATACAATACTATTGTACTATATTGCAAGTTTGCAACATCATTACGACGCCTGTTTGATCTTAAAAGGATAACTATGAACTAAAACAAATGGAGCGATTAAACTTCTAAAATCGCCGAAATCACGATTTCGAAAAACTTCCAATTAACATCTTGGTAATGTGACTATACATGAAGATTAACAGTGTCTCCTAGGTCAACAATTTACATGGGGACACAAACACACTACCCACTGCAGCAATGAGTCCATTGACTTTTTGCTTTGACTTGGTAATTTAGTAATGAAAGACCTTGAAAAAAGTTTTGGAAGAGAAATAAAAAGTCAGTCTTGCCTTTTTCTTATTGTTTAAAGCTTAGCCACCAACTTTGTGATTCCTTCATCTTTGACATTTGATTCACAGGAATTAGGTGGAACGTCCACTGCAGGAGAACAATTGAAGAACCCGTGAGGCTGTCATAAAAAACACCACACGTTACAAGTCTCATGAGTACAAGAGCATTAGGAAGTCTTAATAGATACACCAAATTTTCGCATTCGACAGCGTCACGGAACTGTAATCTAGATCCTTATAGTCCATCGATCATTAACCTATAAAAGGCAATTCGGTGCACATTGGCATCCTTATAAAACACGGGTCTAGGGAACGGTCCGGTCCCACCACAAGGGTGTATAGGGGGGAAGCCTTCCCTTAGTCATTTTTTCAGACAAGAGGCTGCATGCTCTAAAGACTGAACCTATATGGTTTATTTTCGCTAAAACTTCACTTTCAAGCTTAAAGGGAAAGGCTGCTATCAGATACGTTAGCTAAGAAAGGGAGATGGTGAGGAACTTGTCAACAGAGTAGACTTGCGTGATTAATACTACTCCGTATATCAGCATGAAATGAGAACACTTTGATTCACGTCAACAGAAAATCAAGGAAAAAAAAGGGACAGGAACCTGTGTGTGGCTTACTAAGAAATTCATCCCTCTAGATTTTACATGGACTAACTAAGTCAAGAAAAATGCATGCGTTTTGACTTTGAAAATTATTAAATCCCGTGTACATTATAGATGTCACATATATTGTCATGAAGTTTAAAACGATCAACGACTTCAGCGATTCTTCCTCGCCTTAAAGTAATGTCAAATGTGTGTAGTTGTGTACTATACGCTTGTTTTGTGAATTGGTAAGTAGTGGAAAAGTTTACCATGAGCATAAATCCAATGTGATCCACTGGCATTACGGGCCAGTCTTCTAAACCGAGGAATGTGAGTGACTCCGAAAACATACCTGCAATTTGAAGAAGTTTTAATAAGCAGAAGTGTACTGGTTGTAAAATGGACCAGGCAACAGAAAAGCCAAATTCTTGTTGGCTGCATGACCAATTGAGCATCACACTATAACCGTATAACGTAATGTACACGAAAAGGAAAGCCAAATGAAACCATACGAGGTATGCGGCTGGCAAACAATTATGCAGTTCACGAGCTTCAACAGAGCCGAGTACATTGGCAGATTGGCTCAACATGGTAACATATGTATGATAGAGGATATATTAGGGGTAATATTGATAATCATTGTAAGGTGACATCCAAAAGGAAGAATAAACTTACCACAGGACTACATCACTTTTAGACAGATCTCGGTTTTTCTGAACCCCAGGATACATTTCATCGCTTGCATACGCTGTTACCCAAAGATTATGCTTCAAGAAAACAAGCTCTCCTCACAAATTTGGCATCAGAACCTGCTAAGGGCAAGCAGTTAGAATGTATCCTGTCAGTTGTCCTGTCCTGTTAACAGTCCTGGTATTTCTGACCTGCAATTGCAAAAGGAGATAAACCACAATTACATCAATTAGTCAATTAAGCGGATGGACACACTCTGGCCAGCAAAACAGAAATGACCGAATATAGGAAGAGGAAATATTAGATACACTCAGACAACTACTCAGTTGAAGAACAAGATTAGCAATGCAAAAAAAGCACCTATATGAATTCATCTTCGTATAGCTAGTTCAAATACAGAGAATATGTGAGCAAACATTTCAGTTGAAAAAAATTGTTGATTACTTACAATCCAATGCCGAGCAGATAAGGGATCACAATCACGCATTGCTTGTAATTCTGATCTCAGAATAGTCTCTTCAGCAAGGAAAGCGTTGTTATGGACATTGTGATCCCCAAGATCTTCAACTCTGACATTCACCAACAACCTACGCAATACATGAGGATTAGATTTGACATGACAAACTCTTTACAATAGCAGAAATCCATCAATAGTGCGGACTAGCCATATAGAAACAAAGATCAACAGCTTTTCCTTGGACTCTGAGATAACATCACAGTATACCAGTAACAAGTAAAGAACCTATCATTGAGTCAAGGCAGTATACCTGATTAAGTGCCTCCCCAGGTTTACAATCAACTGCCATGTTCATACGAGCAACAAAGAAATGCTGATGAACTGGTGCATACAGTCCAGGGGCAATAACTGTACTACATTTTCGAGATTCCCCGGGCAGAAGTGCTCCTAAGCTTAGAACGCCAGTGAGTTTAACTTCAGCTTCAATTTTCTCATCCTACAGGAAATACAAGAACACAATCTAGAAATTGATTACAACAGTAATTGGATGCAATGAATTAGGAGTAAAAAAGATCCAGGAAAAGAGTGAACTTCACATTAGCAATTAAAGCAGTAAATTATTCTGCCAGCAGAATAAGAACTGAGCTCTAAGTTTGAACAAGTAATAATATGGGGAGCCGGGTCTGTTCTAAATCTCACATAAGAGTTTATTCAGATTAAATAACTAGGAGTAAGGAGTAGCAGAGATGTGAGTGCTATGAAGAAGTGCTCTCTATGAGTGAAAGCTGCTGGTGCGGTTAAGGGAGCGCCAATCTCGTTACTTCAAAGGAACGCTATGACAAAGAGGACTTGTTGTCCTCGCTTATTTTTCTCATTCCAATATAACATGCTCTATTATGAGAACAATAAACCTGGACAAGTAATGTTATTTCAGACATCTCTCAAAATTCACATGCGTATCACTTACCAACAGGCATAGTATGATTACTCTCTTAATCACCACACCATACCAGCATTAAACATAATGACATTACATGAAGCATCCTATTGTATGCCTAGACAAGAGCCTTTTCAGAGGCATGGGCTGTAGAGATCAGGTAGAGTTCTCGACAAAGAAGACACAAATGCCGAATAAGATACTGTAGCCATCACACAGTTTCTCAATACTGAAAATTTCTACTTGCCTGATAGAAATGCCAATAGAACCTAATAGAGGATATTAGGTAATATTGTATATTTTGGTTTTGTTATTATTTGGTAAATACAGTGTTTTAGGTAAGTCGGGTTCCTTGTTCCGCAAGGCCTCTCTCTTGTATATATATGGTGTGATTGATGTTAATAAAACACACACGTAATTCCCTCAAACATATGTGTTATAGAGTGTTGTGAGTATTCTATTATGGTATCAGAGTGAGCCTTCTTGACCTCCCTGGCAAACAACAACAATGTCAGAAAAACAGCAAGGTATGTAGCCCCCTGCTCTAGATAACTAGTAGACACACAGAATTTCTCAAACCTTTTTAAGAGAATGTTCATTTTTCCCCAGTCCATCTTCACCAGCATCAAAGGCATTTCTCATTCCAAAAATTTCGCCAGTAATTAAACACAGTACTGAAAACGAACCTAGAGCTTCAAATTAAACACAGTAATTAACTCATTCCAAAAATTTCGCCGTGTAAACCGAAGAATGATGATACAAGAATTCACGGATTCAAGAAAACACGGCTTAACGGAAATAATTCGTGATCACAAATTGACCATTGATAATAAAGAATCCAGCTTATACAATACGACGAAACAAAATTCTTCATGCATAACGGGATTCAACGATCATACAAGTATTCAACAATCGCAACTCCATAACAATTAACAACTAATTACAATAACAAACAGTTTGTGATCAACAATTTTAAGCGAAAATAAAAGAGAGAAAATGTAGTATGACTGTATGACCATCGAGAGCAGACGAGCAGTGGAAACGGCGTCGTTTGGAGTCGTCTTTCGCAAAATTGCGGCCATTGTTGAAGATTAGAAAAAGCTCAGAATTAAACTCGACTGTTAAAATGTTGATGTAGTTTAGGATTAGGAAAATGCACCCGGTACTCCTGTACTTTGGGAGGTTTGTACACGGTACCCCTGTAGTTCAACTTAGTGCACACGGTACCTCCGTACTTTTAGGAACTGCACAGTATGCCCTTTTTTTTTTACTCTGATCCCGTTAGTTTATGTTTAATAATGTTGACATGACTACAATTAATTTAAGTTAATCACCAAATAATTTAAAATAAAATAATATAATAATTAAACAAAATTAACCCCCACCCCTTCATTTTTCTCTCTCCTCTCCCCTTTCCCATTCATCTTTCTTGCCCACCACCACCACGTACTAACTTACAAAGTAGGTTAATGTGTATTAAGAGGGATAATTTAATGTTTAATGTATAGTTAGTATGTGAATGATGTAGAATAATTGTTTAAATAAAGCACTAAAAAAATTCTCTAATGATGGTATGAGGGAAGAAACAAAAAAGGGTATGGGGTGCAGTTTTTAAAAGTACGGGAATACCGTGTGCACTAAGTTGAAATATAGGGGTATCGTGTGCAAACCCCCAAAGTACAGGAGTACCACGTGCATTTTCCGTAAAATAAATGTTTGAATGTAGGAAGTAGAAAATGGAAAGTGAGTGGGAGAAGTGAAATGGAACGACGAGTCACACTTTCGAATTTATCAGATTTTCATGCTCTGCCAAAAAATTTAGATATTTGGTGGTAGACTAGCTCGTGTCAAGGTACATCGAAGGTACATCGAGTGGTTAGTTCTCCGGACAACTTGTCACGAATTCGACTACTGGCTCTTGCAGAAAGAATACAAAATAATAAATGGTTTGTTATAACTAGACACTGCAGCCGCCATCTTAGGTAAGACACATTTGCAATGTGGTAGGAGAAGCTAATATATGCATAATCTCAAGAATGGAGACATTATACGTTCTCCAACAATTGAATCAGACAAGACGATGTAATTGCGTGTCGTGTCCAAAAAGTTTGATCGATTTAAGATTATACAGTGACAACTATGCGAAATACATCAACAAGTCGTGATTTGCGATATGAGAGCTTTGCCTGGATTTGAACGTTATGGCATATCAATAAGTCATGTCACAAAGTTTCACAGATGATCACAAGAGGCACATAAATTAAATGTGACAATGACGAAATGAGTGCCAAGAAAAGCTTTACGTCCGAGGCAGCTAATACCACAGATTTTTAGCATAAAAAGGGTAACATAGATCAAAAACACGTTAATCTACCAACAATAACAGGATATACCGCTCTACCATCTAAAAACAGCCATGCATCCAAAACCGATTACGCATTGGAGGTTCATGTAGCACTCTGTTTTTATTCTAAGTTTGGTCGTAAAATAAACAGACATCAAGAATTGTAACAAACAACATGGAAGAATCAACCCTAGGGCGTAAACATTTGGTGATGAAAACAGTAGACAGGATGTAAATTACAGTCTCACCCCGGAAAGAACCAAAGCAGATCAACAAACCAACTGCCAAAAGCCTAAAAACAACCTAAGGCTCACAATGTCACATTACCAAAACAAACTCGAGGACACGAGTTGACAGGAGAAATCAGAATGCAGCCACCACAAACAATCAACAGACCCGGTTCTACACAAACTAGCCATAAACGCTAACACAGCCACAATTTGGCAACCTTAGCAAATTCATCAAAACAAACGCACACATGACACACCAGCATCGTCCATACCAGACATGAACGATCTACAACAAGGCAACATGCACCTGAACATAGAACAGAGAGAATAAACAACACCTGATGAGCATAAAATGATTCGAAAACGTCACAACTAAACCTAGTATTCCTGCCACACATGTATACCAAACAAGAAGCCTTTGCAAAATGAACAGACAACGAAAAACCAGACAATCGTGTAGCTCGCACAACCATAGACCCATAGTATTATGCAAAATATGAATCCAACTTTATAAAGTTGAAGACCCAGAACCACCATCATTTCAGTATAAAATGATCAGAACCAGAAACTAATTTACAAGAATAGGCCAGACTCATTCTATGTACTGACAACTCTAATTGCAGGGCGTCACTACAGGTGTTACTAGCAAAACAAAGACCTTTAGCAAGATCATTCTTAGTTACACTGCATATTCAATACATTGAACAACACTAACAAGCTCTGATTGCAAATAATCAAACTTCCATCATTGACAATAAGAACTCGTAAACCTCACAAGGATATCCTAGCATAGCAAAAACACAACACCTCAAATTGCTGGGCGTCACTACGGGTGTTACTAACAAAACAAAGACCTCTAGCAAGACCATTCTTAGTTAACACTGCATTTCAATAAGTAGAACAACACTAGCAAGCTGTTATTGCAAATAATAGAACTTCATCAATGACAATTAGAACTCGTAAAACCTCACAAGGATATCCTAGCATAGCAAAAAACACAAGACCCACAGCCACAAAAAAGTTAAGAAGATCAAACCACAAAAACAATTGCAGAACCAATGAAACCGAGACATGATAGTGCAAAGAGGAGCAAAATTAAATTTCGACATCATACCATAAGACAAATAGACCCTATAAGCAAAAGATCTACCTGAAGAGAAACACAACATCAAAAAGTGCAGATGCAAATTCTTAAACATATAATCAGCCTCCTATTCATCAGTAAGCTACAATAGGGCGTAAAAACCAAAATCAGTGAACCAACCAGCATCTCATCCAATATTAGTACCATAACTTCATTAATAAGGAATAACATAACCAGTTTTACAGAGTTTTCCAACACTAAAACCATTATCGTTACTCGGGAATAAGGAAGTAACAGATAAACAATTATCCTCAATAATCAACCCAGCAAACAACACCTACGGCACATTCAATCGACAACAACACATAGTCTACTAATCTAGATGCAAAATCAACAATTTGCAAACACAACCGCCTACATTTTCAGAAGCAGCAAATGTCCATCAAATATACGCAGCACATTAACACCAAACAAATACAAACCAACACACTAGATACATGTCCAGATTACCAATTTTTCTGCGTTTCCATAAACCATTTTCCAACAAACAACAAAGCAATCAATCAACCAGGAAACCCGAAACTAGCAACGGGAGCAACATTAAAGCGTCTGATTTACTCATCTACCATCAACCAATAAGGTAAGGAAACACAAACAAATCGTAAACACAATACCCAATATTTCAAAATCAAGCAAAACCACCTCCAAAATATACCATCACCCCAAACAACAAAACACAACACCACAAATGAACCCCAATAATATAATCCTACCTAAACCATGAACAATATTGGACAATTCCAAAAACCGCCTTCAAATATACGCCACCAATACAACACCACATACCATTCTCATCAACAATCTTTCAAAAACAACCACAACAAAGAACACAACGAATATATAATCCCAAAATCACGCATAAAATCGAACCGATTTTCGACAACATAACAAAAGTCACAACATTTCCACAATACCAAACAAACTAAACAACAGATTCAACAACAATCCAACGATAAAACATTAAATAATACGATACGAGATAAAGGATAAAAAAAAAGATAAAATCATCGATAAAAATCCAGATCTAGATTAAACCGATAACATAACCTCAAAATCCAACGATAAACAACAACATAATCATCATCATAATCCCTAATAATTATCCAAAACCTCGTTCTCATCAAAAGACAAGACAACAACAACATTAAATTAAAAAAAAAAACAGTAAAACCTAAGCAGTGAGGAGAACAGCGCCACCACCAGCCTTAATCTTCTTCTCAGCAATCTTACTAATCAGCTTACTCTTCACGACAACAGCTTGATTCTCCGGCAACACACCTTTCCCAAGTACCTTAAAGTAACCAAACTGAGTGACGTCAAGCACAGGTGCCTTACCTTCCTTAGCAGCCTTCTCTCTCACGTCAGCAGGAACCATTGACCATAGCTTGTCAAGGTTGACTGTTGGGCAGTGGAACTTGTTGCGAAGACGGTGAAAGTAACGCATACCGACCTTACCGAAGTATCCAGGATGATACTTGTCGAATAAGATACGGTGGTGGTGCATTCCTCCTGCGTTTCCACGACCTCCTGGATGCTTGCGGTGCTTTCCGATACGACCGTGTCCGGCTGAAACGTGTCCACGCTTCTTGCGATTCTTCCTCAGGCGAGTTGTCATTGCAGCGGCGGAAGGAGAAGTGTGTTTGTGACGCTTTGTGTTTCTCTCCTTATCGGAGAAAGGGTTTTCGTGAAAGGGGGGGGAGAGTGTGCGGCTGAGGAGAGAGAAAGTGTAGGGTTTTTAAGAGGGAGTGTTATATAGGAGTGTGTTTAGGGTTTTCATTTTCTTCTGGGTTAGAAATGATCTTTTGGGCTTGGGCTTTGAGAGTATGTTGATCATTTCGGCCCAGGCCCATATTTGCTTTGTGTTCACTCATCATTCTTCTCTTTTTTTTTTTTTTTTTTTTTGTGTGGTTTTTACTTTAATCTTAATTTTTACTACCCTCAAAAAAAAAAAAAAATTTACTGTGGTTTTTAACTTTTTACTCGAAGAAAGTTTATTTCTAATCGTATAGTGATATCTTCATATGATCAATGTATAACGTCGAAGTGAAAGGAGAATTTACAATGCAGTGCCAACAATTTTCTTTAGCCTATCACCAAAGGTTTGGGTTATTAACGTTGACGATATTTAGAATAGTGAGTCTATCTTTCGTTAGGAGCTTTAACCTATCACGAATGGTTTGGCTTATTAAATTTAACGGTATTTCATTCGAGGAAGAAAAAAAAAAAAAAAAAAAAAAAAAAAAAACTTCACTGCAATATACAAAGAAAAGGAATCCGGTGGCGTTGATTGGACAAGAGTACAAGACTAATAATTTGTGTGCGATGATTGTGTAAAACGCTTCAAAACTTCAATTCAGTTGAAGAGTAAGCAATTAAGCATCTATATTTGATTGAATGCGTCTATGGTAACAAAGTATATCAGGTAACAAGTTTCTACCTAATCTCTAGTCTCGACAATACCGAAACAAAGCAGGCCATCAAAATGACCACAAAATCAACATCAGCTAAAACCAAACAGCAATGTTGTTCACTAAAACATATGATATGATACACACGAATACTGGGCCACTACTCGAGTATTGTTCCTACTCTCATGCAGCTAGCATATTCCTAACAGGAAGGCGTACGTGCCTTCAAGGAATGCTCAAACCCTTGTTGGAAGGCGATCTGAATTTGGCACCAGTAGGGCTTACGAGGGGAGATGGTATAGTATGTTGCTGACATTGCTGTGCTTTACCATGGCTTTCGGCCAACTGGAATAGCATTTGAACCAGAAAACGTAGACCTGTTACCATAACCTCCCCTACCTCTTGAGCGGAAATTGCCCCTCGACCCTGAGAACAAAACAGCACCACAGCAAGATAATAAATAAGCCTTGTATAGTCACCGAACACTTTCAGGCATCCAAGTCGGGAGTATCTACTAGCTTCGTGGAAATGTATTGAACAACTGCATTCTACAAACTAGGAAACATCAAATCGGAAATGTGAGAGAAAATTACCTCCATAACTAGACTGGACCATTGCAGACAAAGCTGGTGGCACCATCTGCCCGGCTTCTCTCAAAATTTTGATAAGTTCTCTGGTATACTTTGAATTTGATTGAGTGAAGAAGGAGTACGCAGTTCCCTTGGCCCCTGCACGACCAGTTCTTCCTATTCTGTGGATGTAATCTTCAAGACTTGATGGGAAATCATAATTTACCACGCATTTTATGTCCTTGACATCTACAAGCAACCAAGAATAACAAAAAATTAGAACAACTCACTAGGTGAAACTAGCATATGGCCCCTTATCCCTGAACCTATCCGATCACATGGATCAAAATAAAGACAACACATTCATCACGAAAATGTGCCCACCTTCACCTAACAGGGATAAGGAGCAGCAGCATCAAATATCTCCCTCAAAGGAATAAGCTTGTGTCAATGAAACGGGCTGCCATGTATACCAGCTCCAGTACCATGGATGGGTGGCGATGCCTTCTACTAAACACTTGGTGAGAGGACCAACAAGAGTTCAGACACATCTATCAGAATATTCGTTTCCAGAAATGTCCGCTTCTCGGGTAACTCATTAACCTCACACTTAGCAATTAGCAGACATCCCCACCCCATAAAAGGGCAACATAATAGAATCTCCGTGCCTCTGTAGATTGCCCCAAGACCATACACCATGAGCAGCTCAGGTGATATCATGCCATGCAGAATCTCCACCCTGCAGGAATAACTTCTAGCATGGCACAAATCATGAGAAGGGCGCACCAAACAGACAGATGTCTGCTCGTTCAACCACCCTTCGGCAGTAAAAAACCTGAGCACCAAGACAAGGGACAAGGGCAACCCAGAAGCACACTACAGCCCCATGCAAGATTCAACGTTGCACCATCACCTCCCACCCAAAGGACAGAAGTATGAAAGGAACTGGACAGCAGCCCGCTAACAAGCCTAGTTTTGAGAACGATAACTTAAACCTAAATTGGAACTATCTAGGACTCCTAACACACAGCAATCCTACCAAGACCACGAGCAGCAACATCAGTGGCAGTCATAATAGGACTCCTGCCACTTTTAAACTCTGCCAGGACCCAATCCCTTTCGGACTGATCTTTATCACCATGAATGGCCAAAGCTGGCCATCCATCCATCCTCAACTGCCTTGTGACCTGATCACATCCTTTTTTGGTTTCAATGAAAATAAGGATTCGGCTACCATCCATCACATCTTTGAGCAATTTAATCAACCTGGACGATAATTTGGTGTCAGAGAACTCAATGAAAATCTACTGAATAAGAACTAGCATTATTATGGGGAAATTTAAAAAAAAAAAAATATGACATAATAATGGGGAACCATTCCAAAAAAAAAAAAACCTATGAGGAAGCAACGGTCGTACCTGTTATACTTATCCATATCAGTCATAACTTCAATAACTTGACAGATAGAATGATTAGCCTTCAATTCCGCAGTCCCAATAGTGACCTACATAGCGGATCATGGCATCAAAATTGAGTAAGATATGACAGAAGGGACTATGTAAAGAGGATAACAGAAAAGTAAATGATGCATAATTTAAATCCACATTGAAAGGGATAAAAGCGGACCTTGTAAGGATTACGCAAAAACCGCCTAGCCAGAGACTCGACCTCCTTTGGCCATGTAGCACTCCAGTATAAAGTTTGTCTATCTGGGCGAATCTACATATCACAAAATCCACATACAAACACAAATTTAGAAACTTCAGCAAAAGAAGAAAAAAAAACACTTGAATCCAATAAAGAAGTCTTCAAAAGAAATCGACATATAAGAACAAACACAATCAAAAACTAATTCAGCAACTTTCAGGAAAAAAAGAACAAACAAACAAATATAATGAGTTAATGACAACTTGAATGCATTTCAGATGTTCGGAAACTTTCACAGAAAAGTCCAACCTTAGCATAAACATCTCATTAATTTCAAAAACAAACATATTGTACCCAGGTGTTGCAAGAACACTATGGTAATGCAGAAGGACCGAAGAGGTATTAGGTAAAGACATCATAGGTGTAGCACTCTACCCATAAGAAATCCAAGCATCCACAGGTAGGAAGACCAACTTCTACATCACCATTATCGAATCAATTTGAGCTACATTCAGATAGTTAATAACTCATGCTCCCCACTCTAAAGCTACTTCTTAGTACTCTTTTTCACCCAAGTCTCTATTGATCATCCCTGCATGCCAATTACCATCTCAAACTACTATTACCCTAATCCCACATAATAATGAATATATTTGAGAGCTAGTAACTAGAGGGGTAGGGAGGGAGAGCTAGTAAGTTGATCGTACAAGTTGAATTTAAGTTCAAGCATGCAACTAGAACAACATACAAGTTCAGGAATGCAAATAGTAAAAACTCTCGTACAAATTCAAGAATGCAACTTGCACAACATACAAGTTCAGGAATGCAACTAGAGACAGCAGGCCAAAGCATCAGAGACAGCAGGCCAACAACTGAGAAACGGAAAGGCAGTACGACATTTACCTGGGATACAATCTTTTTAATTTGAGGTTCAAATCCCATATCTAACATCCGATCAGCCTCGTCCAACACCAGATATGTAACTCTTTTCAAGTTTGTATGCTGGGCTTCCAACATATCTATCAATCTTCCAGGAGTAGCAATCACAATCTCAACACCTGCAAAATGGAAGGGAATTCATCGACTGTCAGCACCATCACAGAAAGGAAAAAACAAAAATAGAAAAGGCAGTATGGCAAAATTCATCTGCAGAAGACATCCACCTCTCTTGAGATCACGAATCTGTGGTCCTTTGGGGGCACCTCCATAAACACAAGTGCTCCTCACACTGGCATGCATCCCGAATTTGGAAGATTCCTGTTGTATTTGCACAGCAAGTTCTCGAGTTGGCGCTAAAATTAGCACAATTGGGCCATCACCATATTCTGCGCAATGACATTAAACTCAATAATCCGAAAGAACTGGCAGCAGATATGACACTTAACACCAAAACCATGGGAGTACTCACCTAATTTGGGCTGAGCACTGACGTGCACAATCCCAGGTAGCAAATAAGCCAACGTCTTCCCAGAGCCAGTCTCAGCAATGCCAATCAAATCCCTACCTTTAAGAGCCATAGGCCAACCCTGAGCTTGAATTGGTGTCGGCTCAACAAATCCCAACTTAGCCACAACATCAAGACAAAACGCTACACAAACACACACAAAAAAAAAACATAATTTCAAATCCAAACAACAACATAGAGTCAAATGCACGCAACAAGCGACTGCCAATCGGCCAAAAAAAACCATACCAGGAAATCCAGCTTCATGAAACATACGAATAGGCCTAGGAACATCATGCCCTTCAACGGTAATATCACGCTTAGCTCGATAAGCTACAACCTCTTGATCCGACATCACTTGCACCGAAGGACACTCAATATAGAAATCCTTCTTAAAAGGCACCAAGTTCCTAAACTCTTGTTTCGGAAGCGTAATCCCATCCAAAGCATCACCTCCTCCTCCTCCTCTACCTCTCCCACCACCACCACCATACCCTCCTCTACTATAACCACCACCATACCCTCTCCCACCGCCACCGCCACCGCCTCTCCTCGAATCAAACCCTCTCCCACCACCGCCATCCGACCGCCCGCCACTCCTAAACCCTCCACCTCCTCTACTACTACTACCACCACCACCACCACCACCGCGACCAATATCAAAGTTCCGGGTTGCCGGAGGCTCAAACGGTGGGTACCCGTTATAGCTCCCGGATCCCGCATACGGGGGCCCACCCGATGCGGGTCTACCCCCATAAGATCCGTAACTTGGTGGGGCGGGTCCGGGTATTGGCCCAGCTCCGGCTGGTGGACCCATCAGGTCACTGCGAATTAAATTTTAAATTTAAAACTTTAATTTAATTCAACTACCACCATTAATTAAACCTAAATTAATTAACTACCACTTATAATTAACAAATAATAAATTAAGAGATCAGAGGAAAATAAATTAAAAAAAAAACAATTAAAAAAGAGAGAGGGGAGTACCTGCGACGTTCACGGTAAGAGGAAGCGTCGGTGTAACGGTTGTCGTGGTGGTTGTTGTTGTTGTTGTTGTAACTCATAATTTGTAAGATATGAATTGGGGAATTGGGGATTAGGGTTTATGTATAGAATATAATGATAGAAACTATATAGTATAATTATAATATAAGGTTAAGGTCGAGGAGTATATTATTAATTGGGAAAGGAAGGAAGGAAGAAGAAGAAGGAGGTGAAAGGGAGGAGAAGGAAAAAAGAGAGGTAGAAGTGGTAGAAGATAGACGGAAAATATCTTGCGGTTCACGTCGGTGATTTTTTTTGGTTCTGAGCCAAGCGGCGTCGTTTGATTAGGGTGAATGTCAAGTTTTTTGTTTTTTGAGTTGAATTGAAGGGTGTAAACTGTAAAGTGTGTAACGCGTGTAAGAATCGGGAACCTCGCTTTATTAGGGGGTATTTTGGGTACTTTGCTAATTTTTCGAGTGTTAATATGAACGGATGCTTTTAACTTTTTAAGTACTTTATCATGAGGTGATTAAAATGGTGTAAGAATAAGGACCCTCACTTTAATGTTGCTAGTAGTTGAATTGACGGAGGATAAGGGTACACATACATTCAGTGTATGAGGAATCTTCATACATTGGGCGTTTGTCAATTAAGTGATTGGTTTAAAGCGTCAATAACGGATACAAAGAACATGAAATTTTCATGGAACCACCATTGACCACCCAACAACCAGAGGCAGCCACCCCTATCATCACCACACACTCCTTCCATAGCGTCACCACCATCCACCACTAGGCCGCTCTTAATAACCCGCCCAGCTCCGGTGCTACGCTAAGGCCCAACAATCACCAACTCCTACACTTCGCGCATCGTCGCGCACTCGCGCACTTCCAAGTCCCGGCGAGGCGGCAACCACCCTGCCGCGTCACGTACCCACGAGCCACCTCCATGACCGCCTAATGATCGGTTCCTACCGATCGGCTGTCACTCTCATTCTCTAGCCCTATTGCCCACATCAAATTCCCCCAAATTAATTGATTTGATTATATGGAGAGAGAAGTATTGAGGGGTGGATGAGGCACCATCGATGTTGGGTGGTGGTATGGTTGGGTTCGTCGACAATGGCCAGTCTTAGTGGTGTGGCCAGAATGGTGAGCGTTCGTGGTTGAGGTCGACGACGCGGGGAGATAGTCGTATAGTCGTGGATGCTGGTGGTCGGATATGGGGTAGGAGGGTGTTGGACGGTTGGGAGAGAGAGTGTGGGATTAATTTTGTGTAGTCAATCACTGTTATTAGTCTATTATTACAAGTTGTTTTAGCGCTGAATTGTCTTCATTTTATTCGTGGTGTATGAGATTCTTTAATTCATACACCCGATGTATGTGTACTAGCTTCCATTGACGGGTCAAGTTCAAGGATGCAACTATGTAAGGTAAGAGAAAGTTACTTTAAAATAAGGAAACAAACCTCACTTCAATATCAGGATGTATTTAAGACTTTCTGCTAAACTTTTGAGCGTTGACATGAAAATGATATGAAGATACTTTTTGTTTCTACAAATGTATTATAGAGATTAGAGTTATCGGTTGTAAACAATCTGACTTCAACACGATACAGAGTATGTCTCAATTCTCAAACTTTATGGGTCGAGTAAGGATGATTTTCAGTTACGTTGTTCCCTTGAATATATATGCATGCTTCCTATTTATATATCTGGTTAATTTGCCACTATCACGTTACCCTCCCACTTAGGGATCACTTCTCCAATCGGCTATTCGACCATTCTCTCTTGTCTAATGCAACGCATGTGTATGTTCCAACACTATGGGTTTCGCCGTTTTGATAGTTTACATATGAGTCATATATACTTTTCCGAATAAGGTATACGATGCGATGATTAATGGGGGTGATGGGAAATGGTAAATGCCCGAAAGAATTATTGGCTACATTATGTATGATCAATTTGTATTCTTTTGATTGGACAGTTATTTGTAACACCAATTATTTAATTAAGTGGAGCATGCATGAAGAGCCATTTTCTTTACTTTTTTTCGGTATAACCTAGTCAAAACTCAAAATTCATTACTCGATCGATATAAGAAAAGAAGACCAAAATAATTGAATCAGAATGCATCAACCCACTGATCCATCTTATTACTTGTGCTTGTCACTAGCACACTAACTTTATTCTACAAATAATAATCGATCTTACATTAGTAGAATTTGACTGGAAAACATCTACATTGCATGGAATTGCCTTCAAACTTCTTTTGGAGGGCTTTAGACCTTTTATCACTCGAAGTTAAGAAGGATAATGACGACATTGATGTTATCATCTTTTGGTGATCATTATCAATTTTCTTTCCGTGATGAACAAGAGTAACTTTACAATCGTCCGGTGCTTTTTTCGCCAACGTCGTTCCTTTATGAGATCCTTTGATTGTCCGCCTATGAAATGAAATTCATCGATTAGATATCATAATACTTCGTAAGTATTATATCATATAAATCACGGTATTTGGCTGTATCATCATCTTCTACTACGAAAATGGGACGTCAAAAAATAAATAAATAAAATGAAGTCCTAGGTAGTATACCTTGAAGTAGGTGGATGTTTTATGCCAACAACGAGAGATGTCATGTTAAGAACCGGGATAAGCTCCAAAATAGCCTTTGTTGTATCATTAGATTCGATAAGCATGGTATCTACATTAACCTACAAACACATTAAAAATTCGATTAGCCACTTATATAGTAATTAAGTTACCATTTCATTTAACCGTTAACAATAAAAAGGAACGGAAAAACTTTTGATTCATACCTTGGCATCGGTACACAATCGAATGTATTTGTTCAATAAATTCCTCCTCTTATTACGCTCTTCATTTGCATAAATTTTAGCGTGGTCAGGGCTCAACTGGCTTGTCCACAATCTTCCGACTGATTGTAATAATAGAAGGATTATGTTATTAATTATGATCAATGATAATCAGATTCATTACGAGTCACATAGGGCTACTCTGATTTTACGAGACTAGATACCTACAAGTTTGTCAATTGTGTTAGAACTTACCAGGCGTAGGAATGTAGGAAACAGGAGGGAAAATATGGATGAGATTAACACGAGCTCCTGGCGTAACAACATGATTAAGAACCCATCTAAGCACTTCTAAGTCATCTTTACCAACAGCAACATGAACTTCGTCATGATCATTAGTGTTATTATTCCTTAATCCGTCTCGACTTCTACTACGTACTTTGCTATTATCGTTGTTGTTGTTGTCGTTGTCGTCATCGTCGTCACTAGCCTCTACGATCTCTGGTACGACTCTGCTTAGTCTATTATATGCAGAATGCTGCAATTCTAGTGTATCATTATTATCACATATTATTTCTTCTCCCATTTTTTTTTTTTGAATTTGTTTTTGTTGCTTCTATTATTTTTCGCTTAGTCATTTGTTTATATAGTGTACTCGTGAAGCAGGACAACAGTAGGCAGAAAGCTCAATGCTTGCATTTGGAGACTTGGAGTCCACACATTGTAATTTTTGAATTATGTTACTTTTATGACACTTTTATGGACGAGTATATTACTACATTGCACTACATTATGCACTTTTATTTGATCCTTTTCTTTTATCCCTAATAAAAGTGATGGGAGTACAACATTAACATTGATTAGCATGGACGGTTTTAACGGGTAGCCTTGGGTGGAGATCGGAGAAATGTTTGAATACGCATAAATGCATTACCAATACACATGAAGTAATAATTATTCATTTATCTATTAGTGTAGTGCCGATTTACACTGCATCACCTTATATTGATAATGTTTCGAAGAACACCCTGACCTATGTGTAAATATTTAGTTCCTGACGCTAGGATGTATTAAGATATATATTGCTTTGGGTCGAGCCATACCGTTGAGGTTGTCTAATGTATGTTAGATATATGACGGAGGGGTGTCGAAAGTATCAACAATTTTGAGGTCTCGTGTTCAAATCATGGGAACCCCTCTTCTAATAAAGTGGACTTGCAACATTAGATCAAATATGAGAGGGTGCATGTGTGTCGATCATCCACGCTTCAAGTGTAAAGGACATTTGCATGAGGGGGCGTATTAGGCTTAAAGCTATTCAATGGATTTCAACTATCAGTCTACACTTTTGTTTGAGTTTGGTCGAAGATGGCCAGTGCCTATAGTAGAGTTGAACAGCAGAAGATGTAAAACCATTATCTGAGTCTCAACCATTAATTACGATCACGCATGATGCATTATCAAATTAAATGAGCAATGGAGCTTTGCCTTTTCTTTTTAATGAGCGCACTATGCTACTAGCTCATGTGTGGTCTATCTCCAATAGTCTAATACCGTGACAACATGAATTGGGTCATTGCCTACTCGAGCAATTTTGGCTTATGATAGACAATAATGCAAATTTGGTAAAAACCCACTTATTAATCATGATTTTCGCAAGCTTTTCGAATATAAATCATACGTGGTCCTAAGATAAGAGGCATTTCATCTTACTTTATTCACATTTTACAACTATAGTGGATTGTGCATACTATGGATTAAGGACTTTTAACTATATGGTAGAGATATAAAGCATAGTCTTATTGTATATCATCCACATATATATTGTACATGAATGTATGTTTACATGGTCTAATTGTCCTAGGCATCCTCCTCCTTGTGTAGTGGAAAGGGGTGACCACAAAGTCACACTTTGATTCGTTTACTTTGAGCGAAATTTATGACACGTTTCGATTTTACACGAATCTGTTGATTATTGATCAAGAGTCGAGGTGATAGTGACGAAAGTAGTAATTATTACTCCAAAAGTCCAAATGCATACAAGAAATTTGAAAATGCTACAAGAAATTTCAATTTCAACCGTCTTGTAGTTGAAACTTGAAAGTAACGTGATACTTGACCAAAGTAATTTTATTGTAAGATCGTCTTATTCGGTATTACCCACCTTATCCGAATTATTAAAACCTTACTAACTCAAATTAGTGATAATTTTGTCATGTAAAAGTCCCCATTAAATTTGTTAATCTTGTTACTCCCTCTTAAAATTATGTTTTAGTTTCAACCTTAGATTAGTTCATGCCAAATGGAAATGAAAGCTTTGCTGCATTTAAATGAGAGTAGCTGATCTGAGCACGTAACTTGGATTATCATGCCCAGAAAGTGTTTGATGAAATGTGTTAATGAAGATTAACTTTTTGGTTTCCTTTCTTGTGTTATCTACTCCTTTTTTTTTTTTTTCTGGATTGTTGACGTCGGGTTTGAACCCTCACGTGGAAAGAGTTCAAACCAAATGTAAACAATTCAAGGGAACAAATGTGTACGTATGTGATTTCATCTTGATTCACAAGTTACAAGCATATTTTGACCTCAAGTAGTAGTATGTGGATTGTTATTTCTCTGGGATAATAACTACTTCATGTTTCATGTTTTTTCTCGAATAGTAAAAGTTTTAATGTTCACAGATGCCAGCTTCCAGGGTAATTAAAGTCTTTAATCTCTGAAGATTGTAAAGCAGCAGTCAGCCGGTGCGATTCTTGAAACAATTTTCATTTTGGGTCATGCGCAGCCTTTCTATGTTTCAATTGGGGTAAGGCTTGCGTGAATTTGACCCCCCTTTACCCTGCCTTTTTGGCGGGAGTCTTTAAAGCACTGGGGTAGAAATGTTGTTGGTTGTTTGTAATCTCTGCAGATTGTCACTTAGACAGTTAGACTCGAATCGATCATGATAACAACATCAACACTAGCACGAGGCCGTCACTTTGAACGATCATGTCATGGTCCATAGACGACGATTAAAGAGTAGCATTCAGGAAAAAAAAACATTCTGCAATGTTGTTTGTATGTACTTGATATGGTTCCATCTCTTGTAATCTCTGCAGAATGTCTTTAACCCTAACTGTGGAGTCAGAGCCACTGTCATAAGTCATTCATGATGTCACCCTGTCAACTACCATTCAGGTATTTGGCTATTTGCTGTACGTCTCGTTAGGAATCCGCTGCAGTTGCCTTTTTTCTACTTGGTTGCCTTGAACAGTGGTTGAATTTGGTACTATTCGGAATCGTAATAAGTCGTAGTAACATGTTGTACAAATTGAAGTTATTCAGGCATGCTAGGCCGAAAGTGACACATTACCTGTTTGAATTGCAGATGGAATATCAGAGTCATCCTGAGGAAATGGTGCAATAAATCAGCAACCCTCTTGAGCTTTCATGAAAGTGGAAGTGTCCTTCTTACAAAGAACTGGTCAGATTTTCGCGTAAGCGTTATGCATTCAAGTGTCTCCTTAGAAGCATTGCGTAAATGTTGTTGTAGTAATCTCAATTTCCCCTTCTGGTAAGTAAAAATCGAGTTCTAGAATCTAGGCTTATTTCATCCTGTTTCATTAGGTAAAATGGCAGACATTACCTAGGCAATGATGATATATTGATATCTCAGGGTAAGTTTATGCACCAAAGTTGGCAAGAAAACATGAAGTGAACACTAACAATTAACACTAATGTTCGGGTTTATTGGTTTATTCGATTTGTGGCTCGTAAAAGTTCTTTAATTTTCGATTTCAATCATAGTTATTCTAGATTTTTAGCAAGTGGAGAATTGGAGACCCAAAACAAAATCTGATCTTTTCTCTGTACAATCTGATTTAACTGTAATTCTCAGAAGGTCCACCCACTCACCTGGTCACCTGTCAGATGTCAGTCCTTTAAATGGTCCATCTAACCACTTAAGTAGTTTGATTTCATTGTAGCTGCATCACTAATGCAGATTCATTAAGGCGTAAACACTGCGTGCAGATTTGAACATGTCATTGGTTGTTAGTGATCCCATTAAGAGGCAATATACATCTTAACCGTGAAAAACCAATTACATCAGCAGATAATCAATGAAGTAACTATTTTTAATGGGTGTTTGGGGAAATAATTGCCTATGAATTTGCTAAGGCCACTATCCAAAGTGGGCAATACACATAAATGTTACTTTCTCTTTGAAGTTTCCTTTCTAGTCAGCTAATGATTCAATCAGGCTTATAGGCTTATAGTATATATAATAATAAGCAGCTTCTGCTAGGTGATATGTACTCTAGCCCCAGTAAATTTGGATGAAAGATGGCAAAGACTGTGCTTCGTTGTGTTCTCCGCACATTGATGATTCTGATATTTCTTGCATGGCTTACTCTTTGGTTTCTGAAACCCACAGATGTCTGGACTAAAAGATGGAAAAAAGTTGAAAAGAGTTTGCAGACAACAGCTTTCAATTATAATGGTATGACCCTTAATTTGCCTCTTAGGAAACTTTTAGCTTGTTCAAAGTATCATTTCCTATAGTTAAGTGCATCATGTTTTCATACACTATGAGTCTTATACTTAGATAGAGTGAAAGTAATGTCAGTTGGGTGATTTGCAGGAGCCGATTTCATGGTGTATACGATCCCCATTCTATCATTGGCTATGGTTGGATATGTGTATTTGTATTTGCAGCCAAGAAGATTAATCAAAAGGTATCTTTTGTTTTCTGTACCTGCGATTTCTTATAGTGCTTCATGTGAGCCATGCTCCAAATTTACAAGGATTTAGCATAGTTGTTTTTGCGGAAAATAAAAGAAGGTAAAACTTTATCATCTTAGGCCTGCATTTTACGTTGCAGAAGAGTGGGAAGACAAGCAACAGCTCTATCTAATCCACTTATAGTCAGAACTCCTCTGGGTGTGTTAACTGGAATGGATTTCGTAGCGATGTCTTTAGTTCTATCTCTTCTAGTTTGGACATTCTATCTTAAACTCTCCAAGGATTACAAGATGATGGAACCTGCCAAACCTGTGAAGTTAGATACTTTGTGAGTTCCCTTACAATTTTGATTGTGAAATGCAATTACTGTTAGTCCTATAAAATTACGAGTTCTGTACTAAAGTCCTGGCATTTCAGATGGCAGTATAAGTTCTTCAAGATGTCAAATAGGTTCGGTCTCCTGGCCGAAATTTGCCTTGCGCTTCTTCTTTTCCCTATCTTAAGAGGGTTATCCGTCTTCAGATTGGTTGGCATCCAATTTGAAGCTTCTGTAAGGTATCATATTTGGCTTGGAACAGTGATGATATTTTTTGCCACTCTGCATGGGGCAGGCACCCTTTTCATTTGGGGTATCAACCACAAAATTCAAGATCAGGTGCTCACATTATAAAGTCTATACACTCTTGCACTTGTAGAACTTGGATTACATTGCGTAAATCTTTCTACAATGTGATTGCAGATATGGAATTGGCAAAAGGATGGGCGAATTTTCTTGGCTGGGGTGATTGCTCTTGTTGCAGCACTGGTTATTTGGACATCATCACTTCCCTTTGTTAGGAGGAGAAATTTCAATGTGTTCTTCTATACGCATCATCTGTATATAGTCTTCATAGTATTCTTCTTGTTTCATGCTGGAGACAAGCACTTCTACATGGTATTCTCAGGGGTATTCCTCTTCGGCTTAGACAAGTTGCTCAGAGTAATCTGTTCAAGACCGGAAACTCAAATTCTGTCTGTCAGAATCTTCCCCAGCAAGACCGTAGAGCTCACATTTCCAAAAGATTCAGGTTAGAAATTCTTTATTTCATTGTATTCCGGGGCTAAAAAATAGTGAGCCTTCGATTGCATTGACTTTGATTAGTACGATGAAAGTTCTTCTGGCTTGTGTAGGGTTGAAATACACACCAACGAGCATAGTTTTCATAAAAATACCAATGATTTCTAAATTAGATTGGCACCCCTTCAGCATTACTTCAAGCTCCTCTGTCGACGACCAGACAATCTCAGTTATGATCAAATGTAAAGGATGCTGGACCAATTCTTTGTACAACATGGTGTATAGGGAGCTAGAGTCACATGGCCAGACTAGCCAAATTGCTGCTGCAGTAGAAGGGCCTTATGGACCTGCTTCATTCGATTTGATGAGGTTTCTACTTTACGTGCTTAGTAAATAAAAGAGTAGCATAAGAACATGGCACAATGTGAGTTCTGATCAAATGCTTCAAATTTTCATACAGATATGACAGTCTGCTATTAGTCGCGGGAGGGATAGGGATAACTCCAATGCTGAGCATACTGCAGGAAATTGCGTCTGCTAAGAATGGCCTCGGAAACAGATTCTCCATGCAGATCCAGCTGATATATATTACCAGGAAGTCCCATGATGTTTCTCTGTTGGATTCAATTTCTCACATAATTTTAAATCAATCCTCTGAGTCGTCCTACCATCTGAAGCTGAAAGTTTTTGTGACCCAAGAAGAAAAAGGCAGTTCAAGTGTAGGAGAATTACTGAACGAATTCCATACAGAGAGAAGCATTCTGTATGACATAAGGGGGTCAAATAACATCTTAGGACCTGCAAATCTACTGTGGATGGCTGCCTTCACAGGCATATCAGTCGTTATGTTCGTTCTTTCCCTATGTTTCCTTAACCATTTCGTCTTGCCATCAGGAAAGAAGTCAGCCAAGTTAAGTACTCCCACAACCACAGTTGATCTGTTTCTCCTGTGCTCGTTCCTGATAGCTATCACTTGTAGCGCGTTAACAGCAATGTGGTTGAGATGGAGATATCTTAAGAAGCAGCCAATTATATCAACTCACGGCAATGACGACAAAGGTATGAAATTAAGGTCCAGGAATGATCGATCAGCTGTCGGGGAATATGAAATGCATTATGGAAGAAGGCCGAATTTCACAGGTACAACTCATTTTTCCTTTAGAAATCTCTGTTTCTCCTCTGTCAATTCTCAGTAACTTCATTCATTAATCTTTTGAAACTGATGTAACTATATATATGTATGTATGTTTCAATCAGAAATACTGTCAGAGACCGAAAAAGAGTTTGGGGACTCAAATGTAGGTGTCGTTGTGTGTGGACCGGAGACAATGAAGGAGTCAGTGGCAGTAGCATGCCAACAAAGACGTCAAGCTCGTAAGTCGACAGCAAACAATCAGCAGTGTACCTTTGATTTCCACTCCCTCAACTTCACTCTCTAAGTCTCTAGTACTGTAAGAAGTAATCTAGCTTGTAAAGGCCCTACAACTCTTTCTATATATAGTAAGCATAAATGTTTGGCCTCACCCTTGTAAATTTGCTACTAGTAGTCCATGAAGTATGTTTTATTATGGCATTGCTTTGAATCGTAGCTTGATCATGACTGAATTAGATTATGATATTATCTGGATGCTTCTATTAAGACTTAATCTATATTTTGCCTTCAAACTGTACGTATCTAGTTTAATAAACTGTTTCATTAGGAAGATCAGTCTGTATGTACGTTTTTTTGGGTTCATAAACTCAGGTGAACACCAGGATAAACTGAACTAGTTTAGCAGTGCCAAGGCTTAATAATGTTGCACAAGTCTTGCAGCTCCCGCTTATGACGAGGTAAGGGGTGTCAGACGTATATAGGCAGTCTCTTCTCGTATGTTGAACTCATAAAGATACTGTTGTTTAGTGACTCATAATGAAAATTGCGTCTAGAAAATGTTTGTGGCACTGAATTATTAGAAATTCAGAAGTGAGACTACTGTGAGAGCACAATTGCAAAAACCATGGACCATATATGATTTAGAGTCATGCACATCACAGTAGAAGAAGCGTTATTGGCAAGAGTGCCAAGGTTGTGTGATTGTGTTCTTCAAAGCTCTGATCTGAGCTGATATGGTGGTCCTAGATTATAATGCTCCCTCCTCATACACTTGCTGATGCACTTCTGACTTCTGTAGTAGAACCGCTCATAGTTGACAGAGAAACGTGTTGCCCTATCAATTATCGCGTAATAGCTAATTAGCTACCCACCTATAATAGATTGCTTTACCCTGGCCTCAACATAGATCACTCGTATATATGTTTCCATATTACGTTAGATATATGTTTTGGATGATATAATACATGGTACATTTGAAGCAGTCCTGCATGCTTAGCTTAGTGCTTACAGCTTACCTCACTAGGCAAAACAGTGTGCTGACAGTCGATAGTATCCTATACCAGACTACAAGTTTCAACAAACCAATTTACTCTTAGTCTCTTCTGAGTAGCGTCGCGTACACAATACACCGATACACGCTTATGTTCTAAGTGTATTACCAATGAATAATCATACAGTACATGCGTTACTCGGATCTAACGATAAGTTTGCTGTCAAATCGTTTAATCCGAAAATTTTCACCTTATTAAATGGACATGAAATCAAGAACCCACCATGTAGAGTCACAAAATAACACATTGCACAGAAGCACATGCATGCCCTATTGTAAGCAACATACTGTTGGAAATAATGCTAAGTTAATGGGTAGTTGACTAGTAGGGTATGTTAAAGGTTAGTGGGGGTTATGAGTGATATTAAGAGGTCACTTATATCTCTTAGGATTCCCCCATAAATCCTATTAATATGCCATTATATCACCCCACTAACACCATTATTTAACCTTTATTAGGGGAGGTTTTATCTCATAACCCCTAGTTGTTATGGCTATATAATTGGGTGTGGGAGAAACATTTTAGATACACCTAATATCCCTCTTTAATGTTTCTCTATTATTTTGAGCATGCCCTTAAAGAGTTCCAACTCCCCGGGATTGAGCACACAACCTAGGGGAGTGCTGTGTGGCCTTGAGAACGACGTCCATGCGATTGTGACGTGGTCGGGGCGAATTTCGTTTCTCATTCAATGATCATTGATCATGACACAGCGATTACAATTCCTATTTCCTTTTATTAATTCCGCCCCATACAATAACCAACCTATATTTTCCAACACATACAATCTAAATGAAGCTTATTGAGGAAGATGACACCAAATGTTGGGTCGTATCCAGAGATTTGGTGTCAAGACATAAGGAAACCTTAAACAACCACTTCTTCCTCACCCTTTCCCTTCACCTCACAAAAAGAATCTCTCCTGTTTTCTGTCTACTACCTCTATTTCCCGAGCCTCATTTTCTGGATATCAATATTTTTGGATTTATATGATTAGGCCACCCATTATTATTCACTACTCCACTATTATTCTCCTTTGTTTCCCCCTAATAATTTGGTTGAGCCACGTATCCCTAATTTGTGGCCATACTAAACCCATTATTAAATTTGATACTCCGTGTATTGTGTTACATCGATTTATGTCTCATTTTGTGTTGCACTCTATTAAGATCTTAACAGTTCACCTTACAAACTCGATTTGATCTAGGTTAATCACAAAATAAGACGTGAAGTGTAAGTAGGATACTCGCGTTTAGTCATACCACTATACTACTAATTGATGAGTAGAACTATTAAATTTGCATGCATGTTTTCATGTCGACCATCTTCATCTATTCATTCCATGTCAAGCCTACCCTTTGCTATTACATGATGTGCACATTCGTCCTTCAAATCATAATTTGGGGCACGTCATTATATTGGTCTTTTCTTTGTCACTCTTTTATTTTTTTCAATAATTTACATTTATATGAGTTCATCTTAAAACTTCAAATGAGACACGTAACAAAATTCAAAAATTTGGCGGGGTAAATCCCATGAAAATAGAAGAGTATGTACGGGAAAGTGAAGACATACGACTATACGAGTATGTTTGATATTTTGTGAATAACTCATTCAGCAAATTGTACGGTACTTTTGTAGATATTTCTTTTTGGTGAAAAGTTTTCTAGATATTTCTAACTTTCTAAGCGACACATTGATATATATTGTCATTTGTCAAATCTCCGAGGAAGTCCTCAACGAATGCACTAAGCCGTAAGTTTTGTAACACGCATGTCCTACATATTATAATACTATGTCCTTCCTAATTATTGTCCCATGTCGGCATTTTTAGTCATAATTTTGTAGCTTGCATGTTACGAGATCTCCTTAATGAGATGTCTAAAACTCACCCGGTCCTAAGTCCTAAGACGTTCAGCCACCTATACCAAGGCGATTAAGGCATTAAGCAACATGTCACATGCGTAGACCATGGTTAAGTACATTCAATCAATAATCATATACGCATAATTAATAATTATTAATAGTATAACATAATTCATATGCGCATAATTAAGTTGATTTGTGATCTGAATTACATTAAACTAAATTGATAGAAGTGATCAAAACCCAAAAGTAAATGAGCTTTCTAGGCTGCTATGACTGTCAATTAGGAGTGATCAAGATCGAATCGGGATCTCGGTCAAAGCTCGAGTATGAATTTTAGTAAACACGAGTTGACTTAAGACAGTCGAGAAAGACTCCTATCAAAAAATTTAGACCCCTTGAGCTTGAGTTGTGCATGTCTCTATAGTCTATACATTTCGAGTATAGCCACTCAAGTTTAGCTCTCCGTTTGACTTGTTATCACCCATACCATTCACCCTTGATTCCGAATATACTTATCTCGTCTACCAAATATAAAATTAGGTATTGTCAAGAATCATATGAACCACATAGTCAATCGTGAACACCACTTGAACCCTTGACTCTTTTGTATCATCCAACATTTTTGTAGCATACTATTCCAAATTCCAAAATTCCAAATTCCAAATTCCACGTATCTCCCTCCAAAGATTTAGGTGTGTGAAGGACGTGTGACGAATTCAATACTCCATAAACCAACCATAACAAACTTGACTGGTTCCTTACTTTATACGACAAAAATTCCGTCCCACTTTCTTACTCAAGCCCACACACCCCATCCCCGCGAATATCCGAATAATACTCCATACTTGACCCATTTCTCATCTCATAAATCAAAACCCCTTTGACCCATTTCTAATTTTTTTCCCGTTCGCGTGTTAGTAAAGTTTTGTACTCTCAAGATATTTCGATGAACAATTAACCTAAAAATTCGGACGTAACATATCCTAACGAGCATTCGTGTTCAATATACTCATAATCGTTCGTTCATTAACTATTACCATTGATTATCGTAAATATTACGAATTACCAAAACTGCATATAACACCGAGTCCGAATTAAAAATTGGTTTTACACAATTTCTGTTTTCAAACATAAATAAAATAAAATAAAAACCAAGTCTCCCCCAAAAACATATTCAAACTAATTTTCCAATTACTTCCCCCCCCCTATTCATTTCCTTTTCTATTTTTAATTAATTAATTAGTTAACAAATCATATTAACGTGTGGGCCACTCCCTCTCTCTTTCTATAAATTAACGTCTCCTAGAAGTTCCCCAGCGGTTTGAAGCAACCACCTCTCTTCAAAACCTCCTTACTTTTCTCTCTCCTCTCTCCTCTCTCCTCCACCACCAAAAAATATGTCATCACCACCTAATACCGCCACCGCCACAACCACCGTCAAATTCCTCTGTAGTTACGGCGGTAAAATCCTCCCTCGTCCATCCGACGGCAACCTCCGTTACGTCGGAGGTCTCACCCGCGTCATCTCCGTCCCTCGCTCCGTCTCATTTGCCGGTAAGACCGCGTTGTCTTCTCTCTCTCTATATATCTCTCTATGTTCTCTCTCCTCCGCCGTGGAATAATAATTGTTTGATGTTGATAAATTTCAGACTTATCGGAGAAGCTACACGAACTATGCGGATATCCAGTGACGCTACGTTGCCAGCTTCCGACGGAAGATCTCGACATCCTCGTAACAATAAAATCCGATGAAGATCTCGCAAACGTAATCGAAGAATACGACAAAGCGTCTGGAATCTCCGGCAAAGAAATGAAGATCAGAGCGGTTCTCTCTCCTCCGAAATCATCTCTATTGCGGACGTCGTTATCATCGCCGGTTTCTCCGGTGTCTTCGTCGTCGTCTAGCCCCGATCTATCGCCTTCTTCCGGCGATCCTCGCCGATGGAGCCACCGCAAACCGCCGATGTCGACGGCGACGGCGGCGATGAATCGGAATAATATTCCGAGGAGAGTTTACCAGTACAAAGTCGTCGGAGATTGTTATCATAATTACTATCCTTGCCATATACAAGCCAATTCTCGCCCTCGATCTTCCTCTTACTTTTCACCACAACATTCCAATCTTTGGCATTAATTTAATATTCAATTTTCTAAAAAAAAAAAAAAGAAATTCATTTTGTTTTCTCTTTCTTTTTTTTCCTTTTTAAAATTAATTACCACCACAATATACTCCGTAAATCAGAAGAAAAAAAGGGGAAGGTATATAGTAAATTAGTTTTATTATATTATAGTATAGCCTTTTTAATTTATTTTTATTCAATTTGAAGGCTATGTAAATTAGCTTGTATTACAATTTAGTTTTTTATTTGTTAGAATCTGGAGTGAGTTTGTTGCAATTTGATTGTTGAATCTCAATATTTTTCCGGTGATTTTCAGTGTTCTTCGGCGTTGTTAATTTTCAGATTTCCCCAATTTTACCGTTAGGTTTCCGTTAATCCCCGTTAACTACAAATGCGCTATCAAATTCCAAAATTTGCGTTCCTTTTTTTTTTTAATGTGTTTTTTGTTCGTTTGTTTGGAGTGTGTATTGTGTATTTGTGTGTGTAATGTTGGTATTTATATGTGTATTATACGTATTATGTGTTTTTTTATGTGTTGTATTTATACGTGTATATTTTGTGTATGAGTATACTGATTTATTTTTGTTTTGGTGGTTTTGAAATGTTGTTGCAGGGTCGGAAAAGGCAGGAAGTGTTTCAAAGAAGTTTCCGTTCACTTTGACAAATTCAGGAGTGGACTCTCACTGCACTGCATACCCGGAATTTTATTTGGAATGATATGGACGTCATTTGATTAATGAATTAACCAAAGAACGACTAATCATAGATTAATGAAGAATTGAAGACAACTGGGAACCATTAACATCGGAAATAAATGGACGATTAATGATGACAACGTATATGCAAGTGATGCAACTATACGAGTTAGCTTAGTTGATAACATTGTTTCGGCACCATACACAAACACGGCAAAAAGTATTGGAAGTTTTTAAATTATAATCAAGAAAAGGGCAAGTTGGGGTGTGATGGGATGGACATTGTGGAGTAGAGGGACCTAATATATTGGAGATAAGGATATGATCCCAATCAAAATCAAGAGTAGGAAACAAATGTATGTAGGTCACTTGTGAATTAATATTCGAAAGGAAATGATAACACAGTTGTGAAAATACGTAATATTTGGGGTGGATTGAATCGGACCTGTGAACCATACATTGGGCCGTTTTTTAATAAAGAACAAATAGTTTTAAAGGGACCCAAGATTTATGGGATTGTTTGTCGTGGGTCCCTGACCTTTGGTCATAGAAAAGAGGTGAAGATTAGCTGCTGTGTACTTTAGTTAGGTACTGTTAAGATACTTGTTTGGCTGGTATAAGATTTTTGGAGGATTATGGAATAATCCTTTCAGTATGTCGAATAACCAAAGTTCGAAACTCATATACGAGGAGTCGAGGCTGTTCACCGTCTGCGAGGGTTGCAGCTATTAGTTCGAGTTAGGGACTGCCAATGTAGAGGGAACTAGGGAAGCAATAAACATGTTATATTGCGGCCTCTTGCTGGAAGATGAGTCGATTGGAAGTAGCTGTTACGGCCAGTGCAGTAGCACAGCTCGATCCCAACCCCGATATTGTCGCTGTTCAAGTTCCTGATACTCACGTCGGTGCTTGTTAAGAAAAAAAAAACACGCACTTGGTGACTATGGATGTTAGACCAACCTGACCCATCCGTTCACCATAGAAAAGAAGGCATAAATCAGACAATAAAAGACGGCTAACATAAAGGAGGAACATTTCAATACACTCACATTCAAATAGTGGATACAAGATAGTTCATGGAACAGAGTCATAGTCCGACACAAGCACCCTAAGACGATTCCTGGAACGAGAACTCCCTAGGGTTACCCTTCACACGGATGACACTCTTTCAAGTTATGGGACTGTACTGGATGAAAACAACTAAGACTAACTAGATAAGCAGTTTATTTCTTTTGAAAAGCACAGGACCCATCAGACTAGCTGTTGAATAGATTAGACATCTTATCCTCTATGTCTCACCTGACAGCTATTGCAATGTCCAGCGCAGTCAAGCAGGGAATTCCGTCTGAATGATTATCAACTTCAACTTCGAGTACCTACACATATCAATTAACCAGTCTCTTGTTCAAATTCGCCTTCTGATTCCTCAGCATTATCGGCGTCCTCTTCCTCCTCTGCGTCATTGTCAACATCTTCTTTGTCGTTATCGATCTTTGTCCTTCCAATCACAACAACATTACTATTCATCTTCTTTATTTCGTTACACTGAAAATTGAAACAGCCACCATTTCAACTGCATTGTCAACCGTAAAACAACCTTTGACACTAGAAGAGCTTTGACAGGAAAGCAAAAGCACATTCAACATAGGAGCTGAGCTCTCTATTTGATCATCTTCCCTTTATAGTAGTTCGGGATCCTAAGAAGTAAACATGTCTTTCCTTTAAAAGTAATCCACAGCACATCAATTTCCTGTTCCATCATTCAGTCAAGGTCTATCTTAAGGTCCCCACTATTCCAAAGAGAAAGTGTAAGGAGCATTATGTCCTCACACAAATTCATATACGAGTAACTATGCTTAATATCGATGCTGAGGTTTTTTTCCCTCAGTTGAACCGTTCAAGAGTCAGAAAAATTAAAGCATGTAACTTGACGTGATCACGATTCACATTATGGAAGAAGGATTCATAAGTACCAATTCAAATGCTGACAATTCTTAATTAAGCTACTCAATCTAGTTGATCACATAGATTAGAAGCAAAAGAAGAGAGAAACATGTCACCATGCTAACAAATTCAGAGTGGTGGTATTATTTTCGGCTTGGTGTATTCAAGTAAAAGCAAAACCCTTTTTCAATCTTTCATAGTTTTCCGCCTTCTTACAGACTGACACAAGTGGACTCGATTTTATCATAGATGATCATCGTAGTATAATTTCTCAAACATTAATGGCACAGGCGCATAGCCTCTAATTCTACTAGCAAACTTTAGAGCAGCAGATGGATGTCACTTCAGAGTGTGAAAGAAAGCCGGACATTCCAGTTCTTGCTACTCCATAACTAACCTTCTTTTTCTTCGTCCACTTGACATGAAGAAGAAAAGACATTCAGAACAAATCACAGGAGCCTGAACCAAATCATCGCTAACTGATTATGCAAATACCAAAGGCGCGCCTAAAAACAGCAACTTTAATTAACTGATTAGACTCTAATCATCAGTGATGGTAACACACATAATGCAGTAACCCATCTCACTTCATAGTCAGGCTCTAAGCTAACATTCTTTCGAGATACAACCCGATATAATCCAATCTTCGTGAAAACTCAACCCCTCGACTCGTGGGTTAAAGCGAAACAACACCAACATACCAACCCAATCTCCCATCCACTTGTAGTCAGCTCCAAGCTAACGCTCCTTCCAAATACAAACCGATATCATCCAATGAGCGAGACAATTCAATCCCTCGACTCGTGGCAGAAGGCGAAAACAACACCACTATACCCTGTATCCTCTCCCTCTCTAAGAAAAGGATGCTGAAAAGCCGGGAAATTCTAGGGTTTGCTGCATTTTTACCCAAAATCCCTAACTAACATAGAAGCAAGAACTACGCTACTAGCTTCACAGAAACGTCATCTAAACGTTTCACACCTCGTAACTGACAGTAAAATTCTATTAGAATCTGTAACCAAATTCAAAAGGGTTCAATTCCCACTTCTAATTTTGCACTCTGGGTAAAATTGACAGTAAAATTTCACAGAAATCCCTATTAAAAGACTTAATTCTCGAAATTAATTCATGGGTATGTGAAATTAGAAGAAATAATGACATAAATTAATTGAAAAAATGGTGCTGAAAAAAAGATTAAAAATGATGAGATTTGGGGGAAAAACCTTGTCTAAGAACTCAGCTTCTTCCAAAGCGAGGAGTTCGTCGTCGTTTTGGGCATTTCCAAATTGATTTTGTAAAAGAACTGACGCCGGAATCGTCTTTTCCGACGACGGAAACTGCGTCATAAACGCCGGAAACTGCAGCATTTTTTCTGGTCAGTTATCTTGCCTTTTGATTTTTGCGGCCAATAAGATTGGTTCCGATCGAGTCGGGTCGGGTCAGGTTAATGCGTAAAATGACATGCTGATGTGGATATACGAATGAAACTCAAAATACGTATTGAGGATATTAAGTATAATAATAATAATAATAATATTTTTTAAGTATATCGGTTTTTGATTGCAGGTTTGAAATGAGCGAAATTGAAGAAGCCAAGTTGAATTTGAACTGATTTTGTCATGTCTTGTAATTTGTAAACTCATGTGTATGTAACGTAAGTTATTTTCGAAAGAAATGGTTGATCGCTCTTGGATGATCTAGAAAAGTCACACTCCTACTCATGTAGAAGAGTAATTAGTTTGATTCGAAATATGTTCTAGGTGAGACGATTCCACGTAGTATTTGTAGTAATGCATATCATTAACCTTTATGTGAATTATTATTATTATTTTTTTTATTTTTTTGAGGGGTTATGTTAATTATTATTGATCATTACCAATTGACATCATAAAATTTGAGGTTACTAAAGTAGAATTTTATGGGAATTACGGCACCACGTGGAGTTTCCGCAAGAGACAATCCTTACCTTACACATGTAATTAAATTCTTAGTTGAGTATGTCAAATTTTTTAGCACCCTACACAAAGATATTGTCACTGTCTTTTCTATTTGGGGTAGTTAGAAATTCAAGTGTGTAAGATCCTTTTATGTTACTCATTCCATAACTAGCTACTTCTAGTATGTGTTGGTTCAAGAGTAAAGCAAACATCATCTACCAAGGATATTTCATTTTTCCCTTATACTTCAAGTGTAGGCAGCAGGCATGGACAACATATGATCATCAATCCCTTGCCTTCCATTTTTCTCCCTTTTTTCCATTTGGATTGTTAACGTGGTTTGAAAACACGTTAACAATCCAAGGGAACGAAGGGTGTCTATAAGTACACGACGTAGTTTCAGCTCAATAGCTCATATTATTCTATAATCTTGCTATTTCTTACAACAAATTTTGAGTTCTGAATAAAAAGGATCCTGTAAATCATACATAAATGGTAAGTCTGTCGATATTTGTACTACTTAGCTTGTTGATCACAGACAATGTCACTGCAGATAAGTTACATGATAAAGTTGACAATAATGAAACAACGACGACAGAAGCTTTATTCCAAATGCCATGGAGACATTGTGGAGAGGTTGTAGTGAATGTTGATAGCTTTGGTGCTGTTGGAGATGGAGTTTCGGATGATACTAAGGTGATTCCTCGTCCCATGAGCGCTAGGTGGTAGGAGTCGAAACCAAGCAGAGAACTTGGTACTTGTTTTGATTGATTTTTAATGGATAATAAACATTTTAGGCCTTCTCAAGAGCATGGAAGCAGGCCTGCCAGACACCGAAATCAGTCTTTCTGGTTCCTAAAAGACGTACATATTTGGTAAATGCAACGATATTTGCAGGACCCTGTGCAGGTAGACTAACTGTCAAGGTCAGTTTCTCCATAGTAAGCTACATATACTGCCATTTGTTTCAGGAAATGTCTGCAAACTCAGCTGGTAAAGTCGTTAGGGATTGTGCCTGTCCATGTTATAGATTGATGGCACTACATTGCATTGGTTATCTAACGCTCACTAGCGTACCTGTCAATGTAACAGATTGATGGCACAATAGTTGCACCAGCAGAACCCAAGCACTGGGATCCAAAGTTTGCGCGAATCTGGTTGAGTTTCACCAATTTGACCGATGTTCTATTTAAGGGCAAAGGGGTTATTGATGGCTCAGGCAGTAAATGGTGGACAGCATCTTGCAAAAGAAACAGGAAAAATGTAAGTAGCTGATTAATTTCTATATGTCAATGTTCATATTCTACTCTTGTACAGTATAATGCTGCTATTACTCATCTGTAGTTTGTGTTTCCTTGATTCCACAGCCTTGTGTTGCAGGACCTACTGTAAGTTTACTCCGGATTTGCGTATTCTTTTGAAGTTATTTCATGACTGACTGAATGTAATAATACATTAAATGTTGTTAATGCTTCAGTCATTAACCATAAGCTCAAGCTCTAACATAAGGTTTCGAGATCTTACTATCCGAAATAGCCAGCAGTTCCATTTTACTATCTCCAAGTGTGATTCTGTTCAAGTGTCAAATGCGCTAATAACCGCTCCAGGAGACAGTCCTAATACTGATGGCATTCATATCAGTCAGTCAACTAATGTTGTTCTCGAGAAATGCATAATAGCAACAGGTAATCTAGACTCTAGTCAGTCAGGTATTCAGGCAAATATTGTAGCATCATTCTGTCTGACAACCTAGATACGATGTTATCAGGTGATGATTGTATTTCCATCAGCAGTGGCAGTTCAAATATCAAGATGAAATCAATTTATTGTGGTCCTGGACATGGAATAAGGTCCTCCAATAGTAACATTTCCACAACATTTATAAATGACAGTCCAATCAAGTTAGCCGATTTCAAATCATTTCGGGACTAAAAGTTTGTCACTGACTCACTGTTATCTTGTCCTGCTATTGCAGCATAGGAAGTCTCGGGAAGAACAAAGCTACAGACTTTGTACACAACATTGCACTAAATGGCGCGTTTATGAGAAATACAACAAATGGCTTAAGGATTAAGAGTTGGCAGGTAATACTGCGTAATTTTTGGATTATGTTTTTACAGCTTCAGAATGAAGTTAGTTACCCAAGGACTGTGGAACTTACTGCAGGGAGGATCTGGTTATGCTAAGGATATAAGGTTCGAAAATGTGCTCATGCAAGATGTTCAAAACCCGATAATCATTGATCAGTTCTACTGTGATTCCTTCACTCCTTGTGCAAATCAGGTGATTGCTTCATATCAACTGCAATTCTCAACGCAATTCTTATTTATTATAGGTCTCGTGCAGAAACAGCCTCTCTATGTTTTCGACATGGGGTGAGGTATGGAGGAACTGTTCTCATTGTGAGCCAGGGTGTCTTGCGTAACATACACAATGTTTTGTTTCCTGTTATTTCAGACAAAAGCTGTGGAAATAAGTCAGATAATGTTCAGGAATATATTAGGAACAACCACGAGCGATGTAGCCATGAAGTTTGCTTGCAGTGACACAGTCCCTTGCAAGAAGATTTTCCTGTCCAATATTCTGCTGCTAAATTTGAAAGGAGCACCCCAGACATTCTGTAATTCTGCCACAGGTTTCGACTTTGGAATCACTTATCCTTCAGCTGATTGCCTGACCTGCAGTAATGTGCCTGACTCGAGAATTCCCTCAAAAGAGTTCTTACAGCCCAAATGACGCACCAGCTACTACAGCTAATGTACATGTTTACATTCTTTGTGTCATTATTGGATATAACACCTCTTACAAATTTATCATTTTCGAGTTTTTACAATCGATTTATTCCGAATTTGAGCTGGATGTGCAATATAACATTTATCATGTTCTACCTGAAACTGACCGGCTTGTAGTGACCCGTATCGGACAATGACTTAACTCGTAGTGCCACAAACTGAAATGACGCGTATAAATCACCTATCATATGACCTGATTCGAAACCTACCTCATCCGACCAAAAACTTACCCGATAGAACCCGACTTGTTACGAACCGACCCGTTCTAATTTACCCGATAGACCCCTAGGAGGCTAGGACTCTAGGAGCTAGCGACCAAATGGCCCGGCCCAGTACAGCTCCGACCCGTATGAGACCGGGTCAGATCCAAACCCGACCCGATGATCACTCGTTTTCAGTCATCTCTTTTCTCTCCCCGCTTTCCCCTCTTTCTCTCTCCTCTCCCATAAACCTTCAAATTAATTCACCGCCACCGCCCGCCACCGCCGACTTCCACCGTCCACAACCTACGCCGCCGCTCGTCCGTCAGTCGTTTGAACAAACGCGGCGGTGGAAGCTTCTTACTGAAGGATTACAAAAAAAAAAAATGGGAGGAGGAGGAAGGAAGAATTTGAAGAGAGGAGTAGAGGATAACATAAGTATAAAACAAGGCCAAACTATCATGCAAGTTCTATCTCTCCGAGGCTCTAATCTTATTGAGGTAGCTTATTTATTACGACTTCTTTTTCTTAATCCTCAATTTTGTAAAATTAATCTCCTTTTTAATTTAATTTTGTTGATCATATTCTATATGATATATTTTTGTTGTATGATTATGTACATGTTAGTTGTTTCGCAACGCCGAGTGGGAATTGGATGGTTCCGAATTGCTCGTAAAACTGTTTGTGCTTCTTTGATTATCGCTAATTGTAGCTTATGATGGCTGCATTTTCTAGATAGGTGTCTTGTTAGAGAAGATTGAGGCTTAGGGGTTAGGGTTTTTATGATAGGTTGATGCCTATGTGGTTCTCATCGATAATCGAGTTGGTTATATTGCGTTTGTTGTGATTTACTAGGGTTTTTCCGGAATTGCTATGGTGTGTGACTGAGTTTGAGAGCATGTACGAATCGTGGTTAGTCCCTTTTGTGAATGCGTGGTAGAAATGTGGTCGTAAGATGGAAGCTTGTTGTTATCCCCCATGGCACAGGCTATACTTTTAAAAATCCGCGGTAGAATAGATGCTATTAAGAGCTACATTTTGGGCAGTGATCATCATTTTAGACTGGATTATAGAAGCGGTTACTGTCTGGAGAAAGGGGACATTACGGGGTTGATCTAAAGAAACAGGTTTTAGAGAGGAGTTGATGTAGTGTGAAGCAACAAACTTGAAATGTGCTAAGTTAGCTTCGATGTGTTAGAGGGCGGTTTTGGTAGTGTGGTGAACGGGTGACCAGCAAGCTGATTTCTTTATATGTTTCTCAGGTTGTGGATGCTAAAGGTGAGAAGTCGTTGGCATTGTTTCCAGCTAAATTTCAGAAGAGCATGTGGATAAAGACAGGTTTGTGAATATGAGTATACGACTAATGAATCAGTCACCGCCAGAAGTGATTATCTTCCTTTTCTTTTTACATCTGTGTGCAATGAGTAATGAATATCTTTTGATCATGTGCAGGGAGTTTTGTTGTAGTTGATGAAAGTGGCAGGGAGGAGGCTCTCGAGGCTGGTAGTAAGGTGGCATGTATCGTTTCCCAGGTTCTTTTTCATGACCAAGTTCGCCGGCTTCAAAAAACTCCTGAGTGGTATGCACCTACCTTTCTGTAATTTGCTCTATTGTCTAACACTCGAATAGACTGGCACTCCTAACCTTAATTCTGCCTTAGAGAATTGGCCATATGGTCTTTGTAGGCATGTGTAAAGGTAAAGCTATTAATTTTAATTTGCATTTGATCTCTCTTGCCATCATGGGAGATTCAGACTATCGAGTCTGATCTCTGATAGATTCTATCATAAGAGTAATTATCTGGCCCATTCTTCAATTTAGCAGGATAATGGTAGAATTGTAGCTTTATCTAGGGTTGCTCTACTCTCTTGCTCTAGATAGAAGATGTTGGTGAGGTCGTTATGGGTGCACCTTCGACCTAGGTTGAGAGACATCTGCATCAAATTTTACCTCATTGCTCCCTTCCAATTGTATTCAAATTAAAAATCGATGTAGATCTCGTAATATATATGTGTTCTCTTGTTTCTTGCAAAAAAAAAAAGAAGCACAAACCAACCCTTTCTCATGTCATGTTCCAGTAGCATGTTGAGATGCCGTACTATTTCTTGTTTGATTGACATTGAATCCAGGATGACTATTCTTTTTTTTTCGGTTGCCTTCTTGGCTTTCGACTTTTCTTTTTTTTTTTTTTGTGTGGATACTGTGTTCTTTTTCCTTTAACTTAAATTGAAGAGTTTTTTGCGGCTTACCACCAACAAGAATGGTTGGTTAATAGTCCCAGATCGATGAAGAGCTTATTGGGTTTTCTTTTTGAGGGGGAGAAAGAAAAAGTAGGCGGCATGAGTGTAGATGTTACTTCTTCAATCTTAAATGGAGCACAATGACAAGATGTTAAATCTTATGAATGAATCTTCTTCTTTTTGACGTACTGATGTGTAAATAAATTTCTACAGTCTAGTCCCAACAAAAGATACAATACATTGTCGCGAGTTGTAGCTTGTGACTATGGTCTCTGTCGTAGCTGATTAGCTATTTGCATGAAACTTAACTTGCACGTGTTAGTTATAGTGAAATACAGTGTCACCGCTTGTTAATATAATTTCTCATCTTTGGTTTTGTCTACCACTGTACGCAGGCCAGAAGCTTTCAAGTTAGTAGTTGACAGTCCTGCCGGAACTTCCCCAGGACCTCGCCCTGAACAAGAAGAAGATACGGACAGCAGTGATGATGGACTCCCTCCTCTTGAAGCAAACATGAACCGGGTCAGACCTTATGATTTGCATGCAGGTTCAGCATTGAATTCCGATTCAGATAACGACTCAGACTCGTAGAGCTTAGCCTTCACGCCTCAAATGACAAATGGTATGGAGTAACCCCATTGAATTATGGTCCTTGTCACTCTTTTGATCTGAATAGCTTTCTTAGCCTCTCGTCTATCCATCTCCAAGTGTATACACGATAACACACAATTTTCGTAAGCAACTGTAAGTTTAACAGTCTTATCTTAGTTTGGAGACATGCAGATGACACTCGCAATTAACCTGATCTGATTTGGTGGCAGTAGATAATACATTTGTTTCGGATGCTTTTCAAATTCTCATAACTTTCACGATGTCTCTGCTAGCCTCGTTTTGCAGCGTATACTACAGGTTTCAAACTATGGAATCTCTGGTATAGTAGTACTGTCAACCAAAACCTGCCTAAACAAAAGTATCAGTAAAGTATCAGTTGTTCCAATCAGCAAGTATCATTTGCCTAAAAACAGATACTACCTTAATTTGCATGTGTGTGTCTTCCTTCTTTTGTTATGCTAGTATAGGCAAGTTTTATTCGTCTCAATCTCTATCACTACAAGTTTCAAAGGTGCTAAGAAGCTCCCTAATCTTTCTTAATCATCGATTTTGTAACGTCTGAGGCTCTCTAATCTTAACAAAATCTTTGGCTTTTCTCAACACAAGATGCTTAATCACCCTCAAAGGTATCGTAAACTACAAGATTAACTATAATTAATCTGAAATGACCAAACTTGGAGAAATCTAACTTCTTCAGCTGAACTACTTGTGCGGCAGGAAGTCAGTCAGACCTGTATAACAGAAGCAAAGTGACCCAAAAATTCTCTTTCATATAATATTTGTATTTATTCCCTTTCTCTTTACCTCATTCCCCGGGAATCAGAAATCTGTCTGTTACTCGCTCCTAACTCCTACGTCCTGACTCGTTTATTCTAGTGCCCATTCGGATTTTTTCCTGAGCTTTGGCGAAATTTGATTTAATACAACCTCTTTTGTCGGTATTCTCCGAGAATTAAAAAACCGTCTGTTGTTCATACTCGTTCCATTTTCCTTACCTCATTCTCTCCAATATCCATTTCGATTTTTCCCAAACTTTAGCGAAACTTTAATTTAATAATTAATAGAAAAGAGCTCTTTTGTTGGCATTCGCAAAAACTATTCCAATTCCTACACCGCTGTTTTCGATTTAGATTTGTTTCAAAGAAAATCATCTTTAAAAAAAAAAAAAACAATACTAAACAAATTACTCAACAAAATCTTCAACCTGACGATTCCTCTGTATTCCTCGTGTCACTTTGCTTCATCTTCCACGTTTTCCCCCCCATGGCTTCTTTCCTCCTCCTCCTTTCCGTACATAACCCATCTCAAAAAATACCCATTTCATTATAATCTCATTTTTCCCAACATTTTTCCTATAAATAAACAATCTTTTTTAATTTTATTTTATTTTTACTGTTACTAAAATCAAGAAAATAAAAATAAAAATGAGATTATTTGTGTATGTATTAGAAGCGAAAGATTTGCCTGTGAAGAGCAGTAGTTATGTGAAGCTCCAAGTTGGGAAATTCAAGTCAAAGACCCGGGTTGTTAAAAGCGGGTCTGACCCGGTTTGGAATGAGGAGTTTGTTTTTCGGGTGCATGATATGAAAGATGAGCTTCTTGTGTCTGTTTACCACCGTGATGATGATGACGATGATCATAATCATAATAATAATAATAAAGTTAATAATAATAATAATAATGCCCGGCTTTTTAGTGTTTCCGGGTATTTGGTCGGTCGGGTTCGGGTTCCGGTTTCGTCCGTTCTTGGTGAAGATAACCAGTGTTTGCCACCCACTTGGTTTTCCGTTGATAAGCCCAAATCCGGGAAACATACCAAAAGAAATTATGGTTCGTCTTATTTTTATTTATTTATTTTCTTTTAGTGATCAAATTCGAGTTGTTTCATGTTAGTCGACCCCAAATTATTTCGGGAATAATGCTAGTGTTTGTGTTAAGACTGTTAGTATACTCGAGGTAATTCATGTTAGTGGACCCTAAATTATTTCGGGAATAATGCTAGTGTTTGTGTTGGACTGTTAGTTTTTTCGAGGTACTTTATGTTAGTCGACCCTAAATTGTTTCGGAAATATGACCCCAGATAAAGCTTTATTGTAGTACAGTGTATTTTGCTGCACGTAGCTTGATAACAGTGAATTGGAAGAATGTTTGTACTTGTTGGGTTTTGTGCCATTTGCAAGGGGTTTTATAGAGGCTATAACATGCACATTAAGTGGGAGTTTAGGTATATTTTGTGGTGGATAATTGTTAGAAAATGTAGTACTTCATATTGTTGTGGAAATTGGTTCAGTGTGGCAGCTGGTGAAGTGATTGCGTGATCGTGTCTGAATTTGATTAATAATGTTGTTTGTTGATGTTGTACATTTGTTCTGATGATGCTGGATTAGATTTAGTAATGTTGCTTTGCATACTTCTGTTAAAGCTGTCATCTTTTATTAAAACTAAATTAGTGATTTAGGTTATGTTGTAAGTTTCCAAGAGAGAAAGGCAGAGTAGAAAGTAAAGAAATTCTGTAGATTTGCCATCAATGGCAATACCAGTCAGAGTGTAAGATTCCTGTTTATTGATGAGAGTCAGTGTTGCTGCTGGATGACCATGGGCAGTCACTCCATTGTGTCGAAATGTTGTGACTTTGTAAGACCTGAGTTTAGCTTGTCTGAATGGCATGAGTGTTCACTGTCATAAATTTTACTTGCGGCTTATTACTATCAAGCTTAAATTTTTCAAGGTTTTGCTGGATTTCTCGGGTAGTGATAGTACTTGTTAGTTTATACCTTTGTCTGATAGTGACTATGAGACATGATCAGCTCAGATTTTCGGAGCTTGTTCTTGAATACAAATTTTTGACACTCAGCAAATCATCTGTGAGTTTCCAATTTCCAGCATGTTATTACTGCTGAGAACACGCACTGGCTTCCTCCAACATTTCTGTTGATCATCTCACTGAAATGGCAGTCTGAAATGCTTGTCTTGTGCATATTGTCTTTTCTTGTAAATGAGGAGTGTTTGACTGCCTTTTCTTGTCTTGAGTTGATTTTGTGTAAAATGGGTCTTATAAGCGGTTCATGTGTATATTTTGTGCTCCGACATGCAATAGAATTCAGTACTTGGCTAATTCTTATGGCAACTGAGTATAAATTGCGCGTGCAGGAAAAGTTCTTTTGACTCTATCCTTGCATGGAAGGGGAGATGACTCTATTACACATCTCCCGCTAGAACATCAAAATGTAAGTACTACAGACAGAAAAGAGCATGAAAGCCCAGATCATGTTGTTGCTTCTCCTCCTTCAGCCCCTCCTGCAAAGATGCCACAAGGGAAAAAGTTGATGAAAGCGGTTGCTAAGCGTTTGGAAAAGCTTTTACATAAGAATGGAGAGCCCTCTAAAACTGATGAATCTTCAGATTTAAGCTTTTCTCCGTCGGAGTATGAAGAGTGTGCACAGGAAGAACCACCCTCATCTTGTAACTTTGAAGAAGCTATGGATACGATTCAATCTAGAGAGGAAGAGGTAGAAATGCCTGAGAATCTCCGAGGAGGGATTCTTGTTGATCAGACATATGTGATTGCTTCCAAAGATCTGAATTCCTTTCTTTTCGCTCCACATGCTGAGTTCAGGAAAGAGCTTGCAGAGATGCAGGGAATAAATGACGTTCAAGAGACTCCTTGGACTTGGAAATCAGAAAATTCATCATGTTTGGCACGGACTGTCACATATACAAAGCCCGCATCCAAGTTAGTTAAGGCTGTTAAAGCTACTGAGGAGCAGGTTTATGTCAAAGCTGATAGCATGGAGTTTGTTGTTTTTGTCAGTGTGGCAACACCAGATGTGCCGTTTGGGAACACGTTCAGGGTCGAATTGCTCTATAAGATGTTGCCAGGACCTGAGTTATCTTCAGGTGAAGAATCCTCCCGTCTCCTACTTTCTTGGGCCTTGAACTTCTCTCAGAACACCTTGATGAGAAGTATGATTGAAAATGGAGCGCGGCAAGGTCTGACAGAGAGCTTTGACCAATTTAGTAATTTGCTAGCTCAGAAACTTAAAGTTCTGGATAATGCAGAATCATGTGGAAAGGACCACGTTGTCGCAGCGCTCCAAAGAGGACACCAGTCAGACTGGGAGTTGGCTATTGAGTATTTTGGAAATTTCACTGTGGTCTCTGCCACTGTTCTTACAATATATGTGGTAGTACATATTCTACTCTGTAAGCCTCACAAGCCTCAGGGGTTAGAGATTGTCGGTATTGATCTGCCCGACAGTTTTGGCCAGCTCTTTACTTGTGGGATATTAGTGCTTCTGCTAGAGCGTGTGTATAACATGGTTTCACTCTTTGTACAAGCCAGACTACACTTGGGTAATCATCTACTCCTATATTTGTAATTTTGTATGCTCACTCTGCCAGATGCTATTTCTTGTATTAGTGTATTACTATCTAGTTTTCTGATGGCAGACCTTGGTCTTCATTTAATATACAGGAAGTGATCATGGGATTAAATCACAAGGTGATGGTTGGGTAGTTACGGTTGCTCTGATAGAAGCTGTCAACTTGACGTCTCTGGATACCAAAAAGTTCTCTGATCCCTTTGTAGTTCTGACCTGCAATGGTAAAACAAGAACAAGCTCAGTCCAGCTTCAGACATGCGATCCACAATGGAATGGTACGGCCTTCACTTGGAATAAGATTGCTGCATCCCTTCTTTTTTGTTATATCACCCTGTTATTGACAGAGGAAGTTAACACTGTGCAGAGGTACTTGAGTTTGATGCTTCTGAAGAGTTACCATCAGTCCTTGACGTAGAGGTGTTTGATTTTGATGGGCCATTTGACCAGGCAGTCTCACTTGGGCATGCAGAGATTAATTTTGTGAAGCACGCGGCTACAGAATTGGCTGATATGTGGATTCCCCTTGAAGGGAAGCAGGCTGTTTCCCTTCAGTCTAAACTGCATGTGAGGATTTTTGTGGAGAACAAAAAGGGAGTTGAAACAATTAAAGATTACCTCACCAAAATGGAGAAGGAAGTCGGCAAGAAGGTAGGATGACTATACTTGACCGATGGCTACAATGTTATATATATTCAAAGTGATTTGTATAGATTTGTACTTTTAACTATGAATTCTTTCCCCTTTCATGAACACTCTTGTGTGTTTGGCAGTTGTATCTCCGGTCTCCCCAAAAGAATTCTTCGTTCCAGAAGCTGTTTGGCTTACCACCAGAAGAATTTCTGATCAAAGATTATTCATGCTCTTTAAGAAGAAAGTTGCATTTGCAGGTATCATCTAAGGTTAAGTTTACGTCTACGCAATGGGATGAGAAATTCCTGTGGCTTTTCTGAGCTTCTCTATTGAAGTTGTACTGTACTTTGCATATATTCATTGCATTAGTTCGTGTTTGCATTATTTTTTGCCACTTCAGTATTTTTGCTCGAAATCTAGTAGGGTATCTTTCTTTTGTGGGTCTGCACTTCGCTAGTCCTTACACTTGGCATATACTAGGTATTCCTCACTCCATCGGAGTGCACAAATGGAACTGGTAAAAGTCACAAGGAAAGAATACAATTAAAAACTTTAGGTTAGAACCATCTCTTTATCTGAAAACCACACATGGACCTGATTGCAGGTTAATGAAAAAGCCTGCATTTTTGAATTACAATAAACGACTATGAAACATGGTTAATACCGTGTTTGAAATAGAGTGTGGCTCTGAATGGGTACCAAACTCATTCTAATAGAGTATTAGGAGTTGGCCATTGTTCCATTGATGTTGGCATGTTGCTTGCTTCATGTGTTTTTCCTCACATGATTTTTGTGCAGGGCCGTCTATTTTTATCAGCAAGAATAATCGGATTCTATGCCAATTTATTCGGGCACAAAACCAGATTTTACTTTTTATGGGAAGACATTGAAAATATTGAGGTACAGGCTCCATGCTTAGCATCATTTGGTAGTCCTACTCTTGTCATCATTTTGAAGAAAGGAAGAGGTACTGATGCGAGTCATGGTGCCAAGACTCAAGATGAAGAGGGAAGGCTCAAGTTTTACTTTCAGTCATTCATACCATTTGATGTTGCTAGCAGGTAACATTTTCGTCATGTGGACTCTTGCTACCTGTAACTTCTGAGTTACTCTAAGAGTGAAGGGTGTGCCCAATTTAAGTATTATGTTCATGACAGGACAATTATCGGCTTATGGAGAGCAAGGACTATTACACCAGATAAGAAGTCGCTAATACCAGAAGAGCTGGTGGATCAGGAAAGTCAGTTGATCCCAAATGAGAATGTTGCCTCTTCTTTTTGTGATGAAGATTCTAATACGCTGAAGATATACTCCACTGGTTTTCCAGTTGATGTAAGTGATTAATTTGGCTCTCTCTATCGTATATCTCTAGAAGGTTTACTTATGCCATTGCTTGAAACTGTAAGAAAATTTAAATCCACAAACTTACATGTGAAGAAGATCTTAGCTTTTAGCCTTGAAAGATTCTTAAGTTGGACTGGTAGGAAAAAGCTTACTGGGCACATAATACTTGGGTGTTCTTTTTTCCATAGTCCTACCTCTACGATAATTAGAGAAGTTACTTATGACTTCTGAGATCGGGCCTTGAGCTTACAACTTAAGCTCCCTTCGACATTGAGAAACCCAGAGAATATGATGTGCCCATTAAGAGAGCCTCTTAGAAGAGAAGATATACTGATTACTTAATTTGGTGGGAAAATTAGCTTGACCTGTCCTGTCTCTGGTCCGGAATTGCCAATCTTTTGCACTGTTCTGGGTCAGTTACCTAGCTTAACTCTAAAATCTCTTCTGCCACTTGAAGGCTTGCCTTTGCTGATCTGTACGTACCCTTCCACTTTGGCAACGATCTACCAGTGTTTTATATAGTTAGTAACTTTGGCTCTGCCCTGTGTTCTCCATCATTCGGAATAATAAGCGGGTCTTACTGGTCCCTTTAATGCCTAGTTGAACTTGTAGTGATACCTGGATGTGGTGTTTGTTTCTATTTGAATCATTTCCTTGATGTTTTATCCTTCAGCGTTGCTTCACATATGCATATCATAATAAGTCTCCGATGACCAAACATTTCAGATCAAGTTAGTGATGAAGATGTTCGAAGGAGGAAACCTGGAGCACAAAGTAATGGCAAGATGTGGTTGTCTTAATTACGTGACAACTCGATGGCAGGCAGTGAAGCCTGATATCTACGAGAGGCAGCTTTCGTATAAATATAACCACGATGTCTCCTTTTTCGGAGGGGAAGTGCAGTGCACACAAAGAAAATGCCCTCTTGGAGATGGATGGATAGTGAACGAAATCATGGCTCTCCACGATATTCCTTTTGGTGACCACTTTCGAGTATGTCACACCATTCTTCTTCCTTTGCTAGTGCTTAGAGTTCTAGTCTTGCTTATTCCCTACGCCCCATGTTTTGTTGCCCCCTTTATTGACCATGTTTTATACGACTACAGGTGCATCTGCGATATCATCTACGCAGTCTGCAGTCAGCCGGTGATGCATGTAAATGTGATGTGTACTTGGAGATTTTGTGGCTAAAAGAGTGTAAATTTCAGAATAGGATCGTAAGCAACATAAACGAGAAATTTGCTTGTAGATTGAAGAGCATTTTCGAACTTGTAAAGAAAGAAATCTCATCATAAATAGTCTCTTCTTCTTTTTCTTAGATTTTTAGTTAGTTCCGGACTCCCAGAGCTTCCAGCAACCAAGTGCCTTGGATGTTCTTCCAGCAGCAGTTTTGGATTACTGTACCTTTTACGTTCAAAAATGTACTTGATGAAAGTGTAGATTAAGTGTAGTATATTGTACTCGCTCGCAAAGTCGCAGTTGGTATCGATCCTTGATTCTTTTGTTTACTTGTGGGAGGAGAAATACGTATGGGTTGCAATTCTTCTATTTAGTCGTATGAAGGTCCGTTGATTAAGATGTACGCCTTTTTAAATCTTTGTTAAGTTAACGTGTTACGGGATTGGATGAAAAAATGACGCAAATTTCCTAGTAGGGATGACTGACAAGATCAAATGAACAGCTCATCAAATTCTGTATGCGTATATATGGCTTGTTGTTGCAACATTTTCCTCGAAAATTATTACTATATTCACTTTGTATCATTTATATTGCAATTGCTCGTTATTTTGCCTGTGATCAATACGAAGTAGTAAAACTAGAGAGTAAAAACTAGTTCCTCAATATCGATATGTGATAAGGAGCGTATATTTTAATATCGATTTTCCTATAATGTCCACGTATTCATGCAACTCAACTCAAGTTAAATCTCCCAAAATAAACGGCGTAAAAATGAAAAAGGAAACGAAAAGAAGAGCAGATAAATAGGAATCTAAATCATTTGTAGACTCCCGTTTCAACTATTTCCGGTAATTAAATATTCTCCCTCCCTTTTTTTATTTATTTTTATTTTTATTTTTAGTTCAATTAAAACTACTACTACTACAACTACATGATCATCTGAATTCTTCCTTCCCAAATCTCATCACCAATGTCCCAAACCATGGATCCGAATCTGACCCGTTACCCGGTCCTATCCTACGTGATGACCCGTTTCCCTTCAATCGGGCCCCTCCGCCAACCCATGTCCCCTTCTTTCGACATCGAACAACCCGCCTTCGCCGTCTCCGGGAATCGCGACGTGGAGCCTACCTTCCACGACACGCTACTCTCCCAGATGCCTCACCTCTCTGACCCGAAAGTCATGGCTGAAATGTCCGCCGCCGTGTCTGAGATCGCCCAGACCCGGTCCGTCCTCCATGCCCTCGGCGAGCGGCCCGACCACGAGGCCGTCGACGTGGCCCGGTCCAAGCTGGCGGAGATCGAGTCCGCACTCTCGTCTCAACTCGACGAAATCTCTCTCTCCCCCCGCCGCGACGGCGATGACGGCGAGGAGAGAGAAAGGGAGAGGTTAGAGAGAGAGAAGACGATGTATAAGGCGATTGTTTCGGTTGATGAGATGCATGATGCGTATGAGAAGCTGTTGCGGTCTGCTGAGGAGAAGCTTATGAAGATTTACGACTCCGCCGCCGCTGCTGCCGCCGAAGGTGGTGGTGCTAGTGGTGGTGGTGCTAGTGGTGGTGGTGGTAGTGATGTTGAGGTGGAGGAAGAGGTTAGTGAGGATGTTATTAGGGTTTTGAAAGGGGAAGGTGATTTGGAGAAGGTTGATTTGTCTGGAAAGAAATTGAGGCTTCTTCCTGAAGCTTTTGGGAAATTGAAGCGTGTTGTTTCTCTTAACTTGTCCAGCAATCAATTGCAGGTTTCTATCTACTTTTTTATTTTATTGATTATTCGTTGTTTGCGTAATCATTTCGTTAATAACTTTCGATTGACCGATTTGTGTGTACACTCTCCTTGATAAGCGTGCCCGAAATATATAGGAAAGTTTAAATATGGATGGAGGATTGGAGGGCAGTACTATACTCTGTATTGTTTTATGATTATGTCTGTTGCGTTATTTACAAGACACTGGAAAATGATATGAAACCAAAATGGATGTCCCGAAAGTAGAACTGAATTTATATTCAATTCGTGAGATCATGGATGATGATGATTTCCTTTGATAGAGAAAGATGTGGTGTTTGTTGATCAGATCGTTCTGATGCTTTAACTGTGGTTGTGTTGTTTGAATTTTGTCTGAGTAATCAATGTTGTCGTTGCTGATTCAATGATTGAGACTGTCGTTCAGTATTCCGCGCTGTGTATGCTTATGTTGTTTTGGGTGGTGATTTTTTCGCCATGTTGAGGTTGTTCCAAATGTGTAGATCTGAAATTGAGTTATACTGCCTGTACATTAAAAGAATCTTTGAACCCAAAACTAAACTCTGATCTCATTGCTTGTTCTCCTGTTGTTTTTGGTCGAGCATATGGCGTAAGCATTTGATGAATTGAGGGGTAATGGCGATGCATGGACTTTTAAGAGCTTACGTTGGGTTTTCAGTTATTTAGCTGTTAGTAGTCTATTATACATGTGAATTGAGTTGTGAATTCTAGCTACTTTTGTATTACTTTGTTTGATATGGTGAAATGTGTTTATTGCTGCATGCTGCTCTAAAACTTTGAGCTCAGGTTTCATTATCTGCTGAATGATAGAGAAGCTCCGTTGATGAGTACTTTCCGTTTTTATTTTATTCGTTTTCTTTGGTATGGAGTACGAAATGTTGTTTTGATGATTGATGTGTTGGCTGAGCAAATGGGAGTGCCCAATGATTTTGGATTTTGTAAATATTTAGGGCTAATCTACTTTGCTTTGTATTATGGAAATGGGGGCCTAAGAGATTCGCTTGTGTAATGTAATGTATCTGACTATCTGTTCTTATGACTTTGTGAGAGCAAACTTTGCCATTGCTTGTTTGTGTCACATGTCCTTTCAGAACCAAATTCAAACCATTTGTGTTTAGAATTCTAGATTTCTGTGGGTTATCTTTATTCGATTAGGAGTAACTATACCTCAGCTGAATTGTACAGCTCGGAAAGTTGGCCTGATCAAAATGCCAGAGAGCTCTGGCTCTTGAGCAGATTGATACAGATAGAACCTCAAGGAATAAAATTTCTGGGGTGGTTGATATATGTGGCAACTAGCAACATGTTCTTAGTGCGTTTGTTGGTGTTATACTGGCAACATATTGCATACATGTTCCGTCCGATTTTTTACTGTACTTCACGACATGCATTTGGCAGTAAAGCATACATAGTATATGTAGGCATTTCTGATACAGTACTTGTTTTCATTTGAGACAACTAAATTAGCCCGTGATTTCTTGCTGATGGTATATCCATCATCGTAGTCCTGATATCCTCGATGTTCCTTTTCTGTCCCTTTTCTGTTCACACTGAAGCAAAACGTGGGTAAGCCTTCGTTGCATCATGAACCCCTCAGCCTTTTTAATATGAAATAATCTCATCCTAGTTTAAGTATGTTTGTCATTCCCTCTTTCCTTCTTTATTGTGTTGCATGTAAATATGTAAAGGATTCAGCTTTAGATACTTGTGGTCTTGTAGTATTTCCTCAACTTAACAGAATAAGGCCAATCCCCTGTCTTGATTTAGGGTGTTTGTTTAATAGAATAAGGCCAATGCTTTACCAGAAAATGGTTGATATGAAAATTTTCGTGTTCAATTGAATCTTTCAAGGCTACCTAGCCTGGGGTTACTTAGCTGTTTGATTTTTCACAAAAGTTGATCTAGATCTAGTTTTGTCTCCTACTTACATTCTATCTGATTGCAGGGCATTCCCGACTCTATATCTGGAATGGAGAATCTTGAAGAGTTGAATCTGTCCTCAAATACTCTCCAATCACTGCCAGACTCCATCGGTCTGTTGCTTAAATTGAAGATCCTCAATGTTTCAGGAAACAAGCTAAGTGCCCTTCCTGATAGCATCTCTCACTGCAAGTAAGTATTCTGATTCAGTGAACCGTAGCTTTCAGGCACTTCCAAGAAATATCCATTCTAACTGTTAGTCCCTCCAGGTCATTGGTGGAGCTGGATGCAAGTTTTAACAACCTTGGGTACTTACCCACCAACATAGGCTATGAGTTGGTGAACTTGCGGAAACTTTTAGTTCAGTACAACAAGATCCGCTCTCTTCCCACTTCTGTCGGGGAGATGAAATCTCTCCAGAATCTTGATGTGCATTTCAATGAGCTTCATGGCCTTCCTCCCACTGTTGGCAAGCTGACAACTCTGATCACCTTAAATCTGAGTGGCAACTTTAGCGATTTGAAGGAACTACCTGAGACATTTGGTGATCTCATCAGTCTCGAAGAACTAGATCTCAGCAACAATCAGATACATGCTCTTCCCTATTCATTTTGCAGGTTAGAGAAGTTAAGAAAGCTCAACCTAGATCAAAACCCTTTAGTCCTTCCCCCCACTGAGGTGGTGAAGGATGGCGTGGAATCTGTGAAGGTCTTCATGGCTAAGAGTTGGGCAAATTTCCTGAAAGAGGAGGAAGAAAGGAGCAGACAAGGAACGCAAGAACTAGGTGAGACTGGATGGTTGAAACGAAGCGTGTCTAAACTGAATGGAGTCGTTTCCAGCGTTTCTGAATATCTGGGATCTCCCAAGTCCCCAAGTGATCCTTGTCTTGACCAGGAGCGATGATCAGTATGCCGTTTCACCTCCCTTTTCCACCCTGCATTGCATTTGCAGGAGTTTTCTAAGACGTGGTTTGTTACTGCAAGGTCTGTAACAACTAAAGTTAGTTCTGTTTTTTTTTTTCCCCTTGTTGCTACGATTTTGGTTTGACAGCATATCTTTTTATGTGCTGCTTGTTTCTAGTCTCCTGAAGTCCCGCAGTTTTGCAGATAGAACAATATTGCTACTGTTATGAATATTATGTGGATGTACATTTGCCCATAATATTCTAGACTGTATTTCCCATCTTGTATAGACACTTGAAGTCTATAAAAAAAGGTCATATAATGCTTGCAAGTAAAAAGTCTTCTTTACTCTTGATATATGCGAGTTTTTGCATAATGGATATAAGATGTCACCAAAGTGCTTCGCTTCGTAAACTATGGCGACTTCTCCGACTTCGCTTCGTTAAATTTAACTAATGAAATTTTATATTATTTTTTTCAGGCGAGAATGTCACTTAATTAAGGAAAGTAGCTACTCCGTATGTTTTAATATGTGCGAATACGTTGTACGTACAAGGAAAGTGGTATAACAACATTTACAATCCATATACTCCGTAAAATATACAAGCAGACCGTGCGAAGGAAAGTGGTATAAAAATGCCATAATGTACTTATATAGGGAATTTCTCCAGTTCTGAGTTCTGACTTCTGATATGTTCACACGATTAAATTAGACAAAATCATACTAACAAGGAAATAAATCTGGTTCAGGTCTACATATTATGAAGTAATTTCTAAGTAATTTTGAGATTTCTTATCCTAATTGTCAAAATTTGATGATATAAATTTTCCATCACTAGCCATAAATGGAAATATGTAGCTTTAATTTACTCGTTTAAGTTTATTTTAGAGAAATTTACAGCTAAAGTTGCAATGGAAACGAGATCAGAATCTTAATCTAAAAGTTACTATATTATTTCCCGATTGCAAGTATACGGAGTATATATACATACACAAATACATCACCTCATCACTTCTCCTCTTTGCTACCTAGCGTTTTATTGTGCCTTTGTAATCAGGTGCGTTTACATGTATTTACCTACTGTTATTAATTATACGGAGTAAGTTGTATGCTCATTATAATAAGCTTTTTTTTTGTGTGTGTGTTTATAAACAGGTTTGATTGGGGAAGTCTCGGTTCGAATCCTCAAATTTCCGCCTATGCAATATTAGCTTTTCCTTTATACTAGTGTTGTGCCTGATTTACGTACTGTGGTATGTCGTCCCATCCTAATTGGGATGGTGGTTATAATTATTGAATTTCTTCTTTATTGGGCAATAAAGGGGTATAATGAACATACTCGGAAGTATTTCAGTGACCACAAAAATCTAGAGAATGTAGTCATAGCGGTGATGTCGGTAACATTTGTGGCAGGAGTTGCTTATGAATTTTATGAATTCTGGTCCGCTTCTTGCCGCCGTAGGAGCGGAGATCAGAGAGTTTGATTTACATCATGTGTTGTACTCCGTATTATTACGTCTTGGAATATAGTATAGAATATTGTCAAACATTCTATTTATAATTTTAGATTATACAGTATATAATGATATTATGAATAAAAATATCCTCTTCAATACTACTATAAATATTGTTTATTTGTCAATTATATCAAGTCATCTTTTTTTTTTTTTTTACAAAGGAGTCCCTAATGCTATTGGCCTGCGGCTGTAGGGGTATGAGGATTTGACCTCGAGACAACACCAGACATGTTACGTTCCCAACTACTGGGTTATTCACTTATCATTTCTCGTATGCAGTAATATGTTTTCATCGACAATCCACGTGCTCTGATCTTTTTTCTTTTTAGGTTCGATCTTGTTTGGATGGACGCTACCATTCTTTTGACCTCTCTTGATATTTCGTCATTTAGATTTTTCTTAAATCTTATGGCCATTCAGATTTCTACTCGATAGTGATCGAGAGACACGAGGGACACGAGCTAGAGCATTTGACCACAATGGCAGCGTGATCTGAACAAAGAATAGGGTGGTCGAGTTTGACTGTTTGAGTTATATATGCTAACATGTACTGGTGTAGGCGCAAGATATCGCGTAAGATCATACTACTACATGAAAGATTGAAATCTATCGTCTTAAACTCTTTTAATACGGGGTGATTATCACCTATGAATTATAACTTCACCACTGCGCATGCGTATCATAAATTGTTTCACTTAAAATTTAGTAAAGAAAGTTTTCTGTCAAATTAGTGATCGAACTTTCCATAATTCTAAAAAGCAGTGTCTTCAACTGATCCCAATAGGACTCCCAGCTAACCCACCACCACGAGCCCCCATCCCTAAAACATTCCTGAACTCATACCCCGACAACCCGACCCTATGCAACCCTGGCTCATTAGCAATCAAATTAACTAGGGGGTGAGCTTCGGTTCAGGATCGAGCCGAGGACCGAGGCTAAAAACAATGCGAACTGATGACCGAACCGAATGACCCTCGGTCCGGTCCGGTCCCTTTGACCGAGATGAATTTTTCCAAAAATGTTGGACTGAGGACCGGACCAAACCTGCCGGTCCGGTTCTCAGTTCGGACCGAGTTTCTGCTCTCTCCTAAGATTAATTCTATGAGTCCCTCCCTGCCAAAGACTCAAAATATCAACCGGCCTAGTCAATCCATGCCTTGATGCTGGTAAGGCATCTTTACATTAAGGAAAATTTGCGACATCGCAACTTATAAAACCAGTTTTTTGCGAGACCGCACCTTTTAAGTTGAGTTTTGCGAAACCGCACCTTTTAAATCTATTTCTTTGCGAAGCTGCACCTTTTCTCAGTTCCGATGACCATTCTCCGACGTTGATCCGACCTTACTGTTTCCCTTCAATTTCCCTCCAACCTCCTCCCCCCAAAAAACCCTTAAATTGTTAAAACAAATCAACGTCGGGTCAACTCTAGAGAGTGGTCAAAATTGGTCGGAATTGAGAAAATGTGCTGCTTGGCAAATAAATAGACTTAAAAGATGCAGTTTCGCAAAATTTAACTTAAAAGGTGCGGTCTCAGCTAACCCATAGCCCCACAACCACTGCCGCCCCTCCGACCACCTCCCCTTACACCAAACTCACCAGTCACCACCACTGGGCCGCTTGTTCGCACTAATGGCTTCACAATCAATTTACTCAAGTCGAGCTTCGAAGCTTAAAATCTCAGGTATAATTACGCTACTTTTTAGCCTTAATTTTTTTTTTGTTGATTTTGGAGTTTTATAACTTTTATGAGATCGTGAAAATAATGCGTCGATGTTAATTTGGTGGCGGCCGCGGTGGTGGCGGTGGTGCAGTTTCATAGGATGAGGAGAGAGAGTGGACCGTTAACACTAGCGGAATTGCCAGCGAAGACGTCGAATCTGAAGGTCGTCGGAGAAAATTTGACGGAGGAGGAGAGAGATTCATTTATCACTGTATGCCAAAATATTTGAAGAGGTAATACTTTAGGGATGCTGGTAAATGGCTGTCGTTTCTGTTCAGGCTAACTTCTTGGTGCACTTGATTTTTTGTATTGGTTTTGCGTTAAATGACTTTGGATGGATATCCGTACGGTTCAGATTAAATTCGGTTTCAGATCAATTTTTGATTTCCTAGTTTTGCTCCAATTGAACCACGGGTCGCATATTTCGGATCAGATGTGCAGGTCTGCGGGAGTTTTTGCCGCGTCTAGATAATACCCTTAAAATAAAATGTCTTTCTTAGTACATGTACACGAACGAACTTTCGTTTTAACTAGTTTGCATGCCCGGCCCACGCCCGGGTTATATATCCTATATTGTTATATTTATTTATGAAATTGTCAATTTACCTTTGTTATAATATTAGTAGCAACACTATTATTTTCCATAAATTAACTTACCACCATAATCACCATAAATTATATTATTTTGCATAAATTAGCTAATAATTTCCATATTATGTAATTACCTAATGCTATCCAATTAATGAAAGCAAAATGTCGTTCTAGGAAAGACTTGGTTTCATGTTTTAATATATATAGTATTAGATGTCATCTGTTTCGACGTTCGTTACTTTGTATGGATTTATAACAATTTTGTCCTTTATACTTAACTTCACTTGGGTTTTTCGCCCTAATATTTTTCAAATCCTCATTATATCATACTTAGACACTATCACCAAAATTTGAGCCGATTTCGCTCCGGAGCCATATCATCAAAAACCGTGTTATTCTGGTCAAATTTGATCAAATTTTCAAAAAAATCCAAACGTCCTCCAACCATTACCGTAGATATCTTATGACTATACTTGTTGGATTTGAGTGTTGGTTCCTCACTTTGTGAACTATTTCATTCGTTTCGACGCTCGTCACTTTGTAAGGATTTATAACCGTTTTACTTAACTTTATATAAGTTTTTGGCCCTAATATTTTTCAAATCCTCATTATATCATACTAAGACACTACCACCAAAATTTGAGCCGATTTCGCTCCGGAGCCATATTATCGAAAAACCGTGGATTATGTACTGCGATTCTTGCCAAATTTGATCAATTTTTTGAAAAAAACCAAATGTCCTCCAAACATTACTATAAATACCCTATGACTATACTTGTTGAATTTGAGTGTTCGTTTTTGATTTTGTGAAGTATTTCATCCGTTTCGACGCTATTCACTTTGTATGAATTTATAACCATTTTAGCCGTTTTACTTAACTTTACTTAGGTTTTTTGCCTTAATATTTTTCAAATCCTCATTATATCATACTTAGGCACTACCAACAAAATTTGAGCCGATTTCGCTCCGGGGCCATATTATCGAAAAACCGTGGATTATGTATTGTGATTCTGGTCAAATTTTCAAAAAAATCACGTCCTCAAAACATTACTGTAGATATCTTAGGACTATACTTGTTGGATTTGAGTGTTGGTTCCTCACTTTGTGAACTATTTCATTCGTTTCGACGCTCGTCACTTTGTATGGATTTATAAACGTTTTAGCCGTTTTACTTAACTTTATATAGGTTTTTGGCCCTAATATATTTCAAATCCTCATTATATCATACTAAGACACTACCACCAAAATTTGAGCCGATTTCGCTCCGAAACCATATTATGGTAAAACCGTAATTTATGTACTACGAATCCAGACAAATTTGATCAATTTTTCGAAAAAAACCTAAATGTCCTCCTAAAAATGTCGTAGATGCCTTACGATTATACTTGTTTAATTTGAGTGTTGGTTACTCATTTTATGAACTATTTCATTCGTTTCGACGCTCGTCACTTTCTATGGATCTATGATCGTTCTGGTCGCTTTACTTAACTTGTCTTCGGTTTTTTACTCTAATATTTTTCAAATCCTCGTTATATCATACTTAGACACTACCACCAAAATTTGAGTCGATTTCGGTATAGGGCCAAATTATCGAAAAACCGTGGATTATGTACTACGAATCCGGTCAGATTTGATCAATTTTTCGAAAAAAATCCAAATGTCCTCCTAACATTACTGTAGATACCTTAGGATTATACTTGTTTGATTTTTGTGTTTGTTCCTCATTTTGTGAAGTATTTCATCCATTTCGACGCTCGTCACTTTGTAATTTTGTATGGATTTATAACCATTTTAGCCGTTTTAATTAACTTTATTTAGGTTTTTGGCCCTAATATTTTTAAAATACTCATTATATCATACTTCAACACTACCATCAAAATTTGAGCCGATTTCGCTCCGGAGCCATAATACCGAAAAACTGTGGATTATGTATTGCGATTCTGATCAAATTTGATCAATTTTTCGAAAAAAATCCAATTGCCCTCCAAAAATTATTGTAGATACCTTAGGACTACACTTGTTGGATTTGAGTGTTGGTTTCTCATTTTATGAATTATTTCATCTGTTTCGACCTTCGTCACTTTGTATGGATTTATAATCGTTTTGGTCGTTTTCCTTATTTTTTATTAGGTTTTTGACTTTAATATTTTTCAAATCCTCATTATACCATACTTAGACACTACCATCAAAATTTGAGCCGATTTCGCTCCGGAGCCATATTATCGAAAAACCGTGGATTATGGACTGCGATTCTGGTCAAATTTGATCAATTTTCCGAAAAAAATTCAAATGTCCTCTAAACATTACCGTAGATTTCTAAGGACTATACTTGTTGGATTTGAGTGTTGGTTCCTCATTTTGTGAAGTATTTCATCCGTTTCGACGTTCGTCACTTTGTATGGATTTATGACCGTTTCGGCCGTTTTCCTTATTTTTTATTAGGTTTTTTACTCTAATATTTTGTAAATCCTCATTATATCATTCTTATAGATTACCACCAAAATTTGAGCGATTTTTGCTCCGGAGCCATATTATCGAAAAACCATGGATTATCTTAGGACTATACTTGTTGGATATCTATATTGTTATGTTCATTTTATGAAATTGTCAATTTACCTACCTACTTATATTGTTTATATACGTTTCATAAAAATGTAAGTTTATTTTTATTATAATATTATTTGAAACGATGCTTTACATGATTTTTTCCTATCAACTTTGGTCACCCGTTATATTATATTATTATTATTATGTCTACTAATTCATCGTAATTTTATTTCCTATCTACTTGTACGTCACCCGTTATATTGTTCCATTCATTCCATGTCCCGTAACCCTTTTTTTTTTCATTCTCATTCCACTATCACGTCACCTGTTATGCTATTTCATTTTTTTTTCCAGTATCGCATCACCTCTTCTATCACATCATTACCATATCATGTTTTCCATATATTAGTTGATAACTACCATATTTTTCATAGAATTTTCATATCCTAATATTTTAATAATATTATTTCTTCTCATCCAATAGAATTCTGCCAAATGTCCATCAATGAAGAGCTGTACTCGACTTTTATAATATATACTAGAATGAAAGCCTGTGCGTTGCACGGGTCTCTTAATAATGATTTCAATTAATAGTAATAAATGGTCTCCTATGTTCACGTTAGATGAAAAAAAAAGGATGTCCGATTAATTATTAAACTTTTATATCATATGTTTAGTTTAGAGTTATGGGTCCATATTATTATTGAATAAGATTATATATACCTGATTCAAATTGTCATTTAGTTGCTCATCATGTATCGCCGGGGAAAGAAATATAAAGGTAAGTTCTTATAGACTAATTGACAACTTAAGTATTCATTGGACTCATTCTTATGTCAATAAACTTATAGATTGAGGAGTTAGCTTTCATTATCATTAAACGCCAATAGCTTATGACGACGATATTTTGCTAAGAACAAAGTCACGTCACCTTGACATAATTCCACATAATCACTTTAAAATATATAAGTTTGGTTTTACTTGTTTTCATAATCTTGCGTAACACAAAAATACTATAGTTTATGTATTCCTTAAATTTTGTTTGATGCTACTAATCATACTTAATTATAAATATGTAATATAAAATACTACTCATATGATATCAATTGGTCGTCATTTTATAGATCATACATTTGTGTTACATTTTTATAAGGATCATATTTCATGCTGTCGTAAATAAATTCTTATAATGAAGTCATGCATGAATATTGGATCAGAATTCATTTTCGGCTATATATTCTTTTCTTGTCTTGGTTTTACATATATAATTTTGTATTATGGGCGAACCCATCTATACGGAAATTAGATCCTAATGCCTTTCTTATTCCTTGATTGTGAGATGTGTAATATAGCTACTCAACTATAGAAGTTGGGCATGTTTTTCTTATTAAATGTGGTTCATTTGCATATAAGAGCTACCACAACTTGCATTTCGTATAATTCGTATAATTTTCATTGACTTTTTTCATGTTTGTGAGGGTGGATAGCTAACGATTTATGATTAATAGTTCGGAGTCCTATATAAAATATATATTTGATTATTTTTATATATACTTGAATACTTTTAAAGAGGAGAAATGTACTAAACATGATTCCAAGTTTTTCTCAATGCTTTTATTTTTATTTTAGTACTATTGAAAACATATTAGTATGTCGCTAGTAGAGTGTGCATGAGTGGAAAGTTAGTACATATAGGACATTGACTTGGATTTTGAGTTCCAGACTACCACTGATAGCTAAAAGCCCTACTACAACTAAGAGTCATACTATAACTGAAAGATGCGGATATATTAATAACTAATAGTATAATAAGTTGTTTATACTGAAGTAGGATTACTTTTAATAATAAAAAATCACCAAAACTCTCTGAAAAGCTCCGGTCGTTGGGGGAGCTTTAAAAAAGACTCCTTTAATAGTATAGAAGGATTAGATTAGATATGACTGGTTTAAACCTCGATTAAAAACAACTAATGAAACCGATCTTTACCTCTCGTAAATAACGACCCCCCTCCGAGTCCTCGTCTCCTCCTAATGTTTGGCCAAGTCATAGGATATACAACAACTATACAAAGACGGTACAATTACAATTAATACACATCGTTTCCTTAGCCTAGTAGTGTTTCTTTGGAAAGAAGATACTCCAAACACAAAGACCTTTCCCCTTCTCCATCTATATATATACACTCCAAACTCTCCCAAACATTTCTAAAAACACAAACATTATATCCCATCGGAAAACGGGCAGTTTATTAGTCCCGATTCCAGAGAAGTGAGAAAGTCGCGGCTAACGGGTACGCGTGTAGAGTGTTTGTTTCTCATATTTATTTTAGCGTGATCTTCAAGCTTCATCAACAAAGAAGAAGACGAACTGCCACCCAGACACGGCCTTATCCTTCTTCAACCATCATCTCTAAACTCTACTACTCTTCTACTACTACTATTTACTATCTTGTTTATAAAATTATATATACAAAAAAAAAAAAAATTGTAATTATTTTCTCCCTAATTTCTCTCCTACGAAAATTCCTCTTTGACTGGGCTTGAGAAATTGGTTTGATTTAAGAATTTAGGGTTTGGGATTTTCAGCGGCTTACCCGTTACGCTTTCGATTGATCCCGTTCTAATTCATCATCCATGGCTTCAATTGTGATCAAGGTTCGACCTTTTTCCCCTTTTCTTCATATTTAATCTTAATTTAGTAGGTTTAGTTTGTTTATTTACCTCTTAATCGTAATATTCGATGATTAATTTAGATTTATTCGATTAAATTAAGCATGTGATGAAGTGAAATTTTGGGGTTATGATCAAGTTCCCAATTTTGCCGCGCTAAATTATCAATTTGTTGAATTTTTTGGGGGTTTTCCTTTTAATTATCCGTCTTATTTTTGTGGGTTTATGATAAAGTTTTCATCTTTAGCAATTATTCATAGTTTTATCTGTTATTCATTTATTCATTGATGTTTAATTTTGTTCAAAAGCTGTGGTTTATGTAAATTAATTGATATTTGGGCATGTAGAAGTGTTAATGTGTCGATTGTTACTGTTTTACTTGAGAATTATGTTGTTTTCTGGTTTATCCAAGGAATTTGTGTAGTTTGTTGTAAAAGATTAGCTGTAATTTTCGGTTTCGATTTAGTTAGGGCTGGGAAGGATTGATTATAGTTTATGGTTTCTTGTTGAGGGTGTTTCCGGAGCTGTGGTACTATTAAGGGTTAAGGGTTTGTGACAAAGTCCGGATTTTACTCATCGATATCTGATTTTTCTTTGAATTCGATTTGTTCAAATGTATATGACGAAAAGTGAGTAATTCTCGTTTGTTATTCAAGTGGAATCTCAACTTCCATTTTGATGGTTCTTGTTCTTTGTTATAGGCTTGTGGATTTGTGGATAGTTGGGTTGGTTACCGTTTTCTGTATTTGTGTAGACAGTAATTCATCTTCAGGATTCGTGTATTATTCTTTATGTTTTCAACTTAAGGTTAAAGCTACCACCTGTAGTCACACCCCCTTCTTGCATTGCGTCTGTGGTGTTGTATATGTAATCCTTTAAAGGTTCTATCATACTAATATGTTAATGGGAAGGTTCATTCCTTAAATCATTAGCTATTAGTGTATAGCTGGAGTCCTCTGCTCTTAGTTGTGTCACCATGTATAGTCTTAACATTTTATTATGTTTGGTATTGTTACAGGTTAAATATGAGCAGACGCTTAGGCGTTTCAATGTCGCTACAAATGGAGATCAGAAATTGGATCTTAGCTTGGAGGGTCTGAGGCTGAAGATTTCTTCGCTTTTCAACCTGCCATCAGATGCAGATTTCTGTCTTACATACGAAGATGAAGATGATGACATGATAACCCTTGGAGATGATGAAGATTTGCATGATATGGTGAGGCAAGGTCTGAATCCTGTTAGGATTACTGTTCACCGTAACTCAGGTCAGAGTGCCCAATCTTCTTCCGCTCCTTCTAGTGGAAGTGCAGCACCAAGCACACCTTCTGAACCAAACGTGCAACCAAATATTCACTCGAATGTTGCTGAGGTATTGAAGTCTGTGCAAGAGCCTCTGACTCAGGTTCTGCTGAATCTCAGATCTCAGACTGCAAATTCGCAAAGCACTAATCCTGATGTTGCCAAAATCGCAAAATCTGTTCAAGAGCCGCTGGCTCATGCTCTGACCAAGCTCTCATTAGATATGTCATCAAAAGCTGCATCTGCTACACCAATGCTTGCTGATCTGTTTGATGGTCTGTCGAAATTGGGACAGTCATACCTGAATGCGGCTCATTCTAAATCTGGTGCTTCTAGTGTAAGCAGTCACGACGAAGTTGGTAATGTCACCCAGCCTAACTCAAATGGTCAGAAACCTGAAGGTTCTGTTGATAAGGGTGTGAAGTATGGTGACATTGATACCACTGGCCCAACACAACCAGCTCCCTGGACCCGGGGTTTTGATGACTTTACATATCGACCGAGCCCATCTGTTTCATCTGATAAAGGTAAGAAAACGAGCTGTGAATCTTCATCAGACAAGACGTCTAGGGGTGAAAAGGAAAAAAGAATTGAAGTAGCCGAGAAAGGATTCCAGTCTTTTGGGGTACCTGTTCCTGCGGCTGAGTGCCCTTTTTCAGGCACTCCGCTAGCACGCAAACCGTGTGTCAAGCAATCGCATTCCTCCAACAGAAGCTTTAATAAGGCTGATAGTTTGGGCTCCATATTCCACAAAGGTGTCCGCTGTGATGGCTGCGGTGTTACACCTATTACTGGACCTAGGTTCAAGTCTAAAGTGTAAGATAAATTCATATTAATAATTTGCCCTTCAGGCCTTGAGTGATTGAACTTATTGGTTCCTGGCTACGCTTAGTTATGGTATATTGGTTAACTTGCTCGTTTTCTATGTTGCAGGAAATATGATTACGACTTGTGCAGCATTTGCTTTTCACGGATTGGAAATAATATGCATTACACTAGGATTGACTTCCCCTTGGCATTCAAGGTTCCTGATCCGGTACTAATATATGCCTTTCTTTTTCTATTTTTTTTCTCAGTTTCTTGTAGTTGGACGGCCTTTAACTTGAACTTGTAATTTTCAGAAGAGCCTCCGCCCATATCTGGCGAACCCGCATGTATCGAAACATCTTCGCTCTAGACTTGACAGTCGCTTTATCGCGGACGTTAATGTCATGGATGGGACAACAATGGCCCCGTCAACACCTTTTACTAAGATATGGCGCATGCGTAACAATGGCACACTTCCTTGGAATCGGGGATTGCGACTTCTCTGGATTGGTGGAGATCGATTCAGTCCTTTTGATTCAATTGAGATGCAGGTATGGGTTTTATCCAAATAACCTTCAAATTTCTTATGATGCACCCTTCTTTTATTAACTTTCTGATCTTGTTTCCTTGCTTTCATGTTAGGTTCCTTTTTCAGGTGTGGATGTTGGTAATGAACTCGACATAGCTGTTGATTTTATTGCCCCTGAATTGCCTGGGCGATACATCTCTTATTGGAGGATGGCAGAGTTCTCTGGTCACAAGTTTGGACAGCGTGTTTGGGTCCAAATTCAGGTTTGAATTCATGGCCATAGTTTGTTAAGTTGATAGCTAATCATATCTATGATTGCTGTAATTCTAACGAGTTTTGTGCTAAATCTCAATTCAGGTGGATTCTTCTGTGGACTTGACGCGTGAAAGCTCCCCGATGTTAAACCTGAATCTTCCTCCAGATAGTAACGAGGAGACTGTGTTTCCCGGGGTTGCTGATGTAAAGGCTGAACCTGGATTTAGCATTGAAGTGGGTGAATCTAGTGCCCCATCCTCTCTTGAGCAGAGTCAAAAGATTGAGATGGCAGGCCTTAATTTCCCTATCAATGATGACTTACTAGTTACTGGTGATAGTTTGTACCCTAGTTCGGCTGCTGCTTCACCATTAGCCGCACCAGCTGCTGGTGCTGAGAGGCCTGTGTCTCCGATAGCAGCCTCACCGGTTTCTTATCCTGAGGTTGACACCAACTCCTACCATGCGCCAGAAGCTTCTGCTCCACCAGCGAAATATCCCACCATTGATGGCAACAGTAACCCTGACAATCTTAAGCAAGGATCTGAGAAAACTGAAGTTCAGAAAGCTGATGTCGAGGAGAAATTGCTCAAGGAGCTTGAGCAGATGGGTTTCAAGCAATTCGACTTGAACAAAGAGGTTCTTCAGAAGAATGAATATGATTTGGGGCGGTCTGTGGATGATCTCTGCGGTGTTTTTGATTGGGACCCAATCCTCGATGAGCTGAAGGAGATGGTAAGTACACCATTGCCCATGACTTCCATCATACATTCATACATAAATGTTTTTTTTTCATCATATCGTTACATACCCTTGGATTTGGTTTAGATCATTGACATTTATGTTTTCTTTCCGGTGCAGGGTTTTGAAGACAAAGAGACGAACCAGAAGCTGCTAGCAAAGAACAATGGAAGCATCACTCGTGTGGTCATGGATCTCATTTCTGAAGAAAAGGCTTAGTTGGGAGTATCAAACCGTATATGAGAAGTATATATTTTTATCGTGTGTCTGTTTGGAGTGGTCTCTTCCAATAACTGGTTTCAGGCTTTGTTGAACTTATTGAACCCATCAGACTTTTTCTTCCTTTTCGTCTATGCTTTGGTGGTACTGTCAGTTTTTTCATCGGAACTTTATTATAATATATATGCAGGCTTTGGTGTATGACCTACCTTCTATTCCCTTTTATGATCGGTTTGTCTGTGTGCGTTCTGTGTGCTATATGAGTAGATCATATTACCAGAGAACTTGTCTACTCAAAAATAATGTGATAAACCAGTCTAGTGTTCAAATCCACAATCTCTGGAGTACAAGTTATTTGGCATTGAATCCAATCGATTAGGGTTTAATCAGACCTATGTTACTTCAGCAGACGGACGTGCCCGGGATATGCTGAAACTCGAATGAGGTCTGTCACAGCCTCTCGGGTGGTACGATCAAAATATTTTGGTCTCTACTATTGCGAGGTGGAATGAAAAATCATTACCTGAATACCAAGAGTAGATCAGAAAAATGAGGCTATAAATTGGAAAAGCGCTAGAAACCTACCCACATTGGTGATAACACTCGCATATGCTTCTGCATCAGACAATATTTTACATTACGACATACATAGAATCGCTATAAATTATGAAAAGGTTGGTACAATTTAGCTCAATTTCATTCCCAGTCCCTCCAATTCAATTTAGAGGGTGATAGCAAGCTACAAGCTTTATACATATAAATTATGATAGCAGCGACAAAAGGTTAAAAGTTCAGAACGGCTACTCTATCGTTCATGCTGCACTCGGGCTTTAAGTATTCCAGGAAGCGGAGGAGATGTTGGAGTCTTCACTGATGTACTCAAGCGTGAAGATGGCAAAGGAAATGGAGGTTGATATGTGTGTGACTGTGACCGCGAGGATGATACCTGGGGCTGGTGTGGTTTGGGTGGTGACGAAGGTCGAGAGAGTTGAGTATAATTTGACTTTGGTGAAGGTGGCTGACATATTTCAGGATGATGTGTGTTCGGCATGCTAACATTTTCACCTGCACTAGCTGAAGGAGAAGCCCCACTATCCAACTGATTTTTACCACAAAATTTCATTTGCTTCAACACATAGTTATCGTCGTGCAACTCGAAAGGTGTACTGCAAGGAGGAACAGCAAAAAATAGAATGATTAATAATAAGCAGCAGACCAGAGGTGAACACCAGTGCAAGTGCTGTCACACAACTTTTAAAGGGACCTTCACTAACCTGTTGAAATCAAAATGTACGAGTTGCATATCTTCTGATATTTCTACCTCAACAGTGGCATTCGGTCTAGTCTGTAATGTAAACCAAAGTAAGTTGGAAGGATCCCGAAACATGCTTCTAATGAAATACACTTACAACACCGACAATGCTTTAGTGCCATAATTTTTTTGGGAAAAGGCTGGAGTGTGAAAAGCAGTCATTGATAACTTTCGAAAAACAAAACTCAAGAGTACAATGTTTCCTACAACCTGCTTTTAATAGCTCTTAGCAAATTATAGTAAGGTCAGAGATTTGACCACCTACAATCTCAACTTAGTGTTTAGGCCTTGGTATGTAAGAGTGTCCTTGAAAGCAAGTCCCCCCATCTTTACCACATAAACTTGTGGCTTTTTAGCTAATTGCTAACCACGCCTTATGACTTACTAAACCCCATGACTTCAAATCTTAAAAAAAGAATTTAAATAAAATAAACAAGAAAGAAACAGTCGCTTCTCAGGCACTCTTGTCCTAAGCTAACAGCTATAAGCCGATTGCCCAGCAAGGGCCATCTCCACTAATTTACTAATTGATTACAGCAAGCACATCCAAAAGCTGACTCAAACTAATATCTGAAAGCATTTAAGCGCAAACTGGGATTGCAAGTAAAAGAAAGTTATGCAGTCGACACATGAGGTACTGGCTCTCCCTCTAACAATCCAAGAAGAAAACCATTCATACTGAACGAAAGAACAAAAACAGAGAAACAAACGAAGTGCTTATTTAACATGTTATACCTGGACCAATATAAAAGGCAAAGCCACACCACCAGTCGGAGTATTTCCATTGCCATACAAGTGTTGATTACGTTGTATAAGGTTTTGATATCCTACGAACTTCAGAATGAAGTGAAAACAAACGAGAGTTTATCACTGTTCATTAGTAATAATTATTAAAAAAAAAAGAAAAAAAAATGAGGGTGGGTGACCATAAAAACAACAAAAAGGGCACTGAAAAAGGAATCATTACTTGCTCCTCCAGTTCTCGCAAGTAGGCGGCTTTCTTATCTATCCTACTTCTCAGTCCTATCCGCTCAGTCTGCAATTATTACAAGTAAATCAACCTGGCAAAGTTTACACGGACATTGAACTAAACGACTATGACCTAGAATAGCAGATAAATTCACCTTTAGCTCTTCAATATCATTCAAGCTAGTTCGAGGCAGACCTTTCCATTGTATTTCCTTTTTGTCCTTGGAAATAATGTCCATCGCCATTAGAACATTCAAAGCATCATACACTCTCCGCCGAATGTTTTTCTCGTCGTATCCCTATATAACAAAGGGATAGCTCAACTGCTTATTTAAAACTACTAAATACTGCAATATTAACTTAGTCTGACTACAAAACTCATGAGGTATGCCCACCTGTTCATTAGTTCCAAGAGCATTACTTGCATCTGCATATTCAGCAACCAATTCATCTGCAACCTGGAAGTGATGCAACATTGAGCTCAAGCCACAACAATGACCAGTGAGAGGTCTTTCACAGCATCAAGTACAGAAACTGACACACTTGCCTAGTACTCATGTATATATAGTATATACGCCAACTAGAGGTCAAATGGGAACAGTATAGAAGGATGGCACCATAAAGAACATGGGAATCGTATGATGACAGTGGGAGTGTGCAGAAGCATAAACACAAGATTATACTATAGCGCTGAAATATCAACATTTCTCACTGCACCTAAACAATCTGAAGGGCAAGGCATGAAGAGTGCAGACTTTGTAGGTCAAGAACTGTCATCTAACACTTGCAACAAAAGTCATACAAGTAGTATAGCTATATAATCTTCAGCTGGAAAAAGGATTCCTTCTTCATACGCCTACAGTTTACAAGAAAAATTATAGGAACTAATGCCTAAGCAACTGGGATTTAGAGTGGCCTCAAATGTTCAAGGAAAAGAGTCCATTTGCCAACATTGTACCATCCTACCTCTGGCAAAACTACGTTGGCCATGCAAAAGCTGGGAAGTGTTTTGAGAAAATCTCCAGAAGACATTCAAAATCACAACAATTAACAATAGAGTGTAATTGCATAAAAAATTAAATTTTATAAATGTGAAAATGACATTGAATATAACTGCATCCTTTTTATCAACATCTTGAGGGCCACCTTTTTGTCTTCATTCTATGAAATTTTATTTTATGGATCAAAGCTCATACATATATCAATTATCAAACAAATGTGTTTCTTGCAGTAGTATAACAATGAAAAAAAAATTAGTTACTGAATTTCAGGAGACATCTGACCTCATTGTATGTTGTCCTGCCCTTGCTTTCTACTTTCTCGCAGACTAGGGATATCCAAACAAAAAATTAGACATATAGTCAGCCAAACACGAACCATTATTGCAAATAAAAACAGATTTTTTTTTTAAACAAAAAACAGCATTTTTTCCTTTTTTTTTTTATTTTTTTTATTTCGGTACATTGGAGCTGCGGAGGTGGGAACATGACGATTTCAACCCAGGAAAACACCCAGGGATCTGTGACTGTGTTTTCCATGGATTCCAACTAAAGTAGATAAAGAGCTGCTAACCTTTCATGCTAAATTGGCGTAGTCCGCGTCCACTTTTATCAGTTCCAGTTGCACGTTGGCCTCTTTTCTTCTTCTTGCTTCTGTATAGGTTATAAATATATCACCAGAGGAAATACAGTTTGCAGAGCAGAAACAGTGTAGAAATAGCGTAGGAGTAGAATAACACCAATGATAATTCAGTAGAACACCAGGATGTTTCAGGACACTCAGTCCTAAAACCCACACCATTCACTGAAGGAGGGAGGGGGGAGGGATGACGAAGATAACTTAAGTAGGAGTACAAAAGATGTGAAAACAAATCTACTATCCAATTTCTTTAAGAAAAACATATAAATGGGGTTACAAGACTTACGCAACGGCATCCTGAGAAGCAGTGTCATCGCCCTGAATCTCAAGATGACTTAGTCTAAGAACAGTGCTATCACGAGCTGGTGTTGCCATGCCCGCTTCACTCCTACTGGATGGTGAACCAACGCTGCCACTGGTTGATACAGACTGACCTGAAACAGCTGTACCCCATGATCGGGTAACTCCTTTTGGGTTCTTGTCCCCATCTTCTTGGGAATTTCCGTTTATCATACTTCTTCCTAAAATAAAAAATTAGAATATAATATTCAAGCTAGCTGTCTGTTGAAGAATTCAGTGTAGGGAAAGCCAACAAATTAAAATGATGTAGAACAAGCCAAATTCATGTTGCTCTATCCCAAGTTTGACATACAGGGCAAACATTACACATTTACACAGGTTAGTAACGACAATCTAATATACCCTATTTCTAAAATGAAGTTTTCTTAGGAATATAGTCATGCATCAACATATCTTCAGTACAAACACCTAACTGGCTACTGCCTCTACAAAGATGGACCCTAAACAGGTATCCTGATAAGCCAAGACAGAAAACGCAAGTTATCTGCTAGTAAATATTGGTAGTACCAGTCACTAAATAACAATCAATACAACTTGTGGTGATTAGTCTGAACCTGATTACAACAATTATAGCACTTTCTCTCCTACTATCATCTCTTCTTAATCACTGCCACCACACAATGAATACTACTCTTGGTGGTTACAAGTACAACAATCTCAAAAGCAAGAAATTCAGTTCTGCAGTTTCCTAACTGTTTAAACATGACGCCATATCAATGATTCGATGCCTCAACTTAGTATTTTCTACGTGTCACATCTTTGAGGCACTTCCAATACTCCGAATCACATCCTACTTCTGGATTTACACATGAAGAAACTGTTACGCGTATATCATCCTTCTATCACAGCTTAGCTAGAGTTCGTGACATATATCCTCTTCAAACAGTAGTAACGCTTGGGCAACAATGGGCAAACCAATGCCACTGTTTAGCGAAAAGAATTGCAAAAACTCGATTGGCAACACGTGTTTAGCAAATTCTTATCTTCAAAAACCTCAATAATCCCGAAAACTCACTAATCTCAACCTTTCAGCCGAAACAAACTCCCAATCGAAACGTCACTATGTCATAACCAAGGCAGACTTAGGGGCTGCTAAACTATTTTATTACATAAAAGGTCAAACAAAATGTCAATTCAAGTTTAAATTGATGAATTCCCATTATATGAAAATGATTTATATAATCATGTCACTATACCATTAGTAAATGCAAGTATCTTCCTAAACAAGCAACGGTATTCTAGTTGAGCAATTCATCTTCACATGGTATTCCGCAAATTACGTTAAATTACAAGATAATTACACAATAAAAATTTAAAAATCAACCCAATTGCTATCATAACCTAACTTCAATTCAAACCCTAACATGTCACAATTAATCAAAAATCGATCATACAACTAATTAATTAATTAACGAATTAAGATAACCCCTAACATTCCACACAATTATAATCATAAACCCACAAAAAAATTAGCATAATTACACAGTAAAAATTGCTGAATAACGAATTTACCTTTAAAAATTAATAATTAGGGGTAAAATCGCAGATTTCACAGTATCATTTCCCGATTTCGTAAAGGTATTAATTAATCGAGCATGAGTGGTGGGGCCGGAGCAGGCGACGGTGGAAGCTGGGGGTATCGGCTCCGGCGGGAGGTGAGGCGGTTGGTGGTGTTCACGGTGGAGGTTAGGGTGGTTGCGTGAAAGAGGGAAAAAGGAGAGGAGAAAGAAGAAGAAGAGGAAGAGTAGGTAGTGAAAGAAAGAATGAAAATTTGGGGGTTTTGATGAGTTTTTAGATTTTGATTTTAACTATTTTGTTTTTTTTTTTTTTTGTGCATTGAAATTGGACAATTTGATTCTAAATTGGAGTAGTTGATTGATTTTTAATGGTTGGATCTTAGGTATAGTATGTGTTTGATTTATTCTGTGATTAGTTTGGTCAATTCGCATTTATACTATTTGTACATTGTAAATTAAACGAGATTAGAAGCACAATTAATAATGTAAATTAAATTCATCAAGCAATGATAGTAGATGTCATAAACGGTAGAGATGAACAATAATTCTTTCATTCCCATTAAGCCATTATCAAGAAAACGAGGATATATTCTCGTCCTGATAATTCGCTAATGGCATTAAGCTCCATCTTTTGTGATGTAAGAAATGAAAGAACAAACGGTATTTTGATCCAAACACAATCTTCATTCTTGATTCGGATGTCGGATATAACTGTAGTAAGGGGAGTATGGCTCAGTGACTTGCATCCAATGTAGTCTTATGTTTATCTTCACCGTCTGACACATATTAATAAAAGATTGACTCTGTAATCGTCATCGATAGACATATAAGACTTACTCGTATTAAACCAAAACAATACGCGTTGAAATAAATTGTACAAGTGTCATATTGATAGAAACACCAAAGCATATGTTTACAGAATGACACGTAGCAAACCCCGATGAAATATCAAATCAAGACATATCAACAACAACTAATAATCATGTAAAAGAACCCCTCAAATTGAACCAGCATGATACACACACCAGAGTGAAGAAGAACTTGAAGGGTCAAATGAAGTTATATATAGCCACACACACACTACACACACAAGCACACACTCATGTTAAAGCACCAAAAGCTGATGTTCTTCCAAGCAAAGTGCATACCCCCCATGTTGGAAAGATCCGTTTCCATGTGCCATTTTTTCCTCTATTTTAATATCTTCTGCTACACTACACCAGTCTTTTTTATTTAACATTTTTCTTTTCCACTAAAAAAAATCATTTCTTACTTCTCTTCTTGTCTCCCCCCATTTTTTATATTATTTTAATCAATAATAATCCATCTCTCTTTCCCATGATTCTTGTCCTTTAGATCCGTTAGTATGGTCCTCTAACATGTACTTGTATCTTCAATTACTATTATTTTCTGATCATAATCATCATTTATTCACCTCTATTTATATAATATAAATTCTGTAGTTTTTTTTTTTTTTACTTAGCTTACACTTTGTTGTGTTTCTTGTACTTGGAATTTCTTTTCTTTTTATCTCAATAAAGTTAGTTGCTTTTTCCTGCTTTTAATTCAATAATATTAAGTAAGTATATTTAAAGTTTTGATCTTTTTAATTGAATAGTAGCGTAATAGACAAGTATTAAATTTGTGATTGGTTCATAGTTTGTCCCCTAAATTGGGGGAATCAAATTGGGCTCATGTTTCAATGAATTTTCAACAACCCATTTGTTGGGTATTGGGCTTTGTAGCTTGGGCTATCCATATTCAAGGACAAAAGGGGCATTTATGGCTTCAAATTATGCTAAAGTTTTGATCTTTGAGATGTGGGTTTGGTGTTGTTGTTGGGAAACTGCCCAAAATAGCAGAGCAGAGAACAGCAGCAGCAGCAGCAGGGGTACCAGAAGCATGTTTTTTTTCTGATTGGTTCTGTATAATTTACTCTACCACATGATTTACACTGTGTCATAAAGTTTTAGTCTTTGCTAATATTATTTTAATTTACATTTTTGTAATTTATATGTATGTTGATCCATGTTATTGTTGTTGTAGTTTGATTTTAAGATTTTGCTCTTGATCAAATTTGTCTGGTTGATGGGCAAAATTCTGTGTTTATTAGCTGTAAAGCTGATTCAATTTTGAGGTAGAAAACAAAAAAAATAAGAATATGGATTCTGGGTTTTACTCAGTTGATGAGTTTCATTTGGATTCTAAGTGGTTGGTTGATCCAAATCAGCTCTTTGTTGGGCCAAAGATTGGGGAAGGTGCTCATGCTAAAGTATATGAGGGAATGTAAGTCAGCTAATTTCTTTCTTCTTTTGTGATTTTCTCATGTTTATGCTTTTGATTTTCCTTTTTTGGGGGTGTGTTGTGTTCTTGCTGTGTGATTTCTATGTGGATAAGATTTTGTGTTTGTTGGAGTGTTGGAGCTGAGTAGAGTGAAGTTGTTTCCAAAAACATGTTGGTGTGCTGTTGAAGATTTTGGTTTTTTTTCCCCCAATTTGGAATGAACATGTAAAAATTGGTGCAATCATTTCATTGTGGGAGTATAAAATGTCTGAATGTATGCTGCAGAATTTAGCTGAATGTATAGAATCCAAATGTAGGACTTTCTTGTTAAATTTGACTTTTGGGTGGGGAAGTAGATAGATATGATCTTCTCAAGTAAGTTAATGGTTGCTATATTTCACTGATTATAAAGGTTGTGAATGGCATCTTTACGCGCTGCTTGTAATGCGGTGTCTTCAGGTATAAGAACAACAATGTTGCTATTAAGATTGTACATAGAGGAGACACACCGGACGAAATTGTTAAAAGAGAGGGCCGTTTTGCGAGAGAAGTTGCCATGTTGTCCAGAGTTCAGCACAAGAACTTGGTGAAGGTACTTTTCACTCCCTAGCACTACTGCTTATAATGTAAAGATGTTGGAGTTCGAATTTGTTACTTATATAATCTTGGTGGATTTTAAAGTAAGTTTTAGTATTTTGTGATCTTCCCCACAGTTCATTGGTGCCTGCAAAGAGCCTGTCATGGTGATTGTCACTGAGCTCTTGCTGGGAGGAACACTTCGTAAATATCTGTTCAACATGCGGCCAAACTGTTTGGATAGACGAGTGGCCGTAGGTTTTGCCTTAGATATTGCTCGTGCAATGGAGTGCCTACATGCTCATGGAATCATACACCGAGATTTGAAGCCAGGTATTGTCACTTAATCGTTCCATCTTGCTACCTGTTCTACTAGAACCATGTTTATATAAGTTGGCAATATGACTGACGGCTATTTGACAGTAAAACATGTGAAATTCATGATTACCATGGTGTTGATGGTTTCTGATTATCATGAGAAATGCTATAACAATTGAGGCACCTTACTTTCAAATGTCTTCATCTTTTCTGAAATTATGGAGCTGTGGACAGCGATTCCTTATGAACTCGGTCTTAAGCGGCTTACTTTAAAGCTTCTCTTAAAAACTTGCTTTACATGCTCAACTCCAATTGCAGTTTTTCCCATTCTTATTTAAAAGTGTTTATGAATCCTTTCTGCTGATCGGAGTGATTAAAATGATACTCTAGCTATGTGCTGAACCATTGCGAGTATTACTGTCTACTCCAAGTCCTCTTGTCTAAAGTCTGAACCTCTAATTAGTAAAGAGTGAAGCACAGGCTTCCTATAGCCATATGACAAGTTAGCGCTGCCGTTGTACCCTCTCTCTCCATGGCTGATATTCAAAGTTGGTAGATGGCAGGCCTTGTCATAAGAGGACTTAATGATCAAATGCTTGCTCAGGTCTTCTCATCTACTTTCGGAACACAGATCTGAGTGACAGATGAGGTCCATAATCCTCTCAGTAAGAATTAAATTACTAGACTGCTATAATTATCCCCCATTTGAAAACAATGTATAGCAGGTGTTGTATCCGCTGCGTGTGATCCACGAAGGGATTGGTATATTTTCCCGGCTCTATATATTTTCTGTTGGTTGCAATTTGTGATGTTGAAATGTCAGAAAACATTAGTGATAGTGACTGTTGAAATTCAAAGTGCTAGCATTTGATTTAATGAGGTTTTGTGGACTTTGTGGTCCTTCCAGATGGCTGTTGATGGTGGTGGTTATTTGGTCAGCGTGCGCTAGTTAATTAGTAATTACTACCGCTTTGAAGATGATGTACTGCATCAAACGTCTCAGTTATTGACGATGTTTCTGCTATCTATTGCAGAAAACTTACTACTGACAGAAGATCACAGAACAATAAAACTTGCAGACTTTGGTTTAGCAAGGGAAGAGACATTAACAGAGATGATGACTGCTGAGACAGGAACATATCGTTGGATGGCTCCCGAGGTGCCTTTCTAAGACACTGCCTAATACTTTTTTCTAGAAAATTTATGATAAAATTAATAAAGATTATATATAGATGAAAAAGAAGAATGTGGATTAACCTTAGGTAAGCTACATGAGGGTAAAGAAAAAAAGAGGGAGAAATTCAATGTTACAAGTAAAGAGGTTTGACTGTTTGCTGATGTTTTTTCTCTGCATCTTTCCCTTGGCAGTTGTACAGTACTGTTACTTTGAGGCAAGGGGAAAAAAAACATTACAACCACAAGGTTGATGCTTATAGCTTCGCAATTGTTTTGTGGGAACTGGTGCATAACAAGCAGCCATTTGAAGGCATGTCAAACCTCCAGGCAGCATATGCGGCAGCTTTCAAGGTATGCTGTTTTAACTCTAAGACCCTTTATCTTGTTGTGTTATTTGGTGAAAGGATAATGAGACTTAAGTTGCACTCTTGGCCAATGCCTGTAGGGCCGTTTGTACCAAGTACACTAGTGAACCGAATGCATTTTAGATCATTTTATGTAGTAACGCCATAGAATGTCCTATGTGGTAATGTACGTATTCGCTCCAATATCCTTCTTCTGTGTTGCTTTTTATTACCAAATCTCTTGGTAGTGGTAAAAACACTTTGAAGTAGCCATCTCATTGCCATCCTATTAATGTAATGGGATGGATATTTGAAGCCAATTTTGAGTACCATCGATTGTACTTCTGTATTAAAGGAAATGGCCACGACATAAATTTTTTTGAAAAAGAGGAAAGATCTTGAAGGAAATGCCCCCTTCTCTTTCTCATCTCTTTCGATTCCAAATACCTTTTCAATGCCTCCTTTTATGTGTTTTAGGCTATTCAGAATGACATTTTCTTTTTATTGGAATTCAGTTAAATCGAAATGCTGTTATTAGATGATTATGATTATATTTCCGACAGTTGATCATAGTGAGTTTTTGTTCTTTGTGATGATGGTATGCTTTCAACCTTTCCGCAGAACGTCAGACCGAGTGCTGATGACCTTCCAGAGGATTTAGCTATGATCATAACTTCATGTTGGAATGAGGATCCGCATGCTCGACCAAACTTCACACAGATAATTCATATGCTCCTGCATTATCTTTCGACCTTTGCACCTCCTGAGCCAGCAATCCCCCCTCGGATATTTACTAGAGAGAACTCTATCCTTCCTCCGGAATCTCCAGGCACAAGCTCATTGATGGCCAAAAAGGACAGTACAGGCGAAACTCCAAGGACACCAATGGAAAACAAGCCTAGGGGTTTTTTCTTTTGTCTTGACCAATGTTATTAGACTAGATCGGTAGATGAAACCCACTTTCTATAGCCACCTGAAGGGGTCCTTCAGAGTTCAGAAAGTGATGTGTAGCATAGTTCAGTGAATGATGATCTATTGTAATTTCATAAGAGCATTTCAATAAATGGTAAATGCTTGAAAATCTTCATTTATCTCTCGCATATCTTATGTCGTGTGGTCAGTTTCGTACATAGCTGGAATGACCGAATGACTGACACTGTCAAACACTCAAACTGTGAGAAGAATCTGATAACAAGCTGGTTCTGCATTATCACAGAGTGTGGGATGGCTAAGATGAAATCAGGAGCATAAGAATCTATGGACTTGCTGACGCTGACTTTATGCATTTCTGATGATCTCGCAAAGCTCAGGTTTCAGATGCTACATGATATATCCTAGTCATTGTATTCCTGAAGTGACGCGGCCTGTAATGTGTCCAAGACCTATAATGGCTAATCTGATTGCCTTGGAATCATGACTTTTTTAACCACCACTGCAACATGTATTGGTTCTCATGTTTCAGCAAAGTGTTTTAGGATCGCGTGTCAGACTTTCAGCATCAATATGGTGAATCTGCAAAAGTATTCTGATTGTGTACAGCCTGCAGGGGGTTAAACATCAGATTATATGCCTGCGTAACACTGCAAGAGACATCTGACCAAAAATGGGTAACTGATCGTGATACTGATGCGTACATGTTGAAGAGATCCTGTGCACTAGACCAAGAAGGTCGTATCTGTACATAATCAGGGTTCTGCAAATCGCTTTTTACTGCTCAATGAAGAGGTTCACAGCCACGACTGTTCAATGCAGCGGTCATCAGCCGTGACTGCACAATGCAGACAGCCATGACAATCCTTAAATCCATACTGTGATGACAGTAATGTTGAAACATAGCTCAGTCAGACTGCTGATAGCTCGGATGGTGTACGCGAACCGTGAGTTCTGATGCAGTAAAGATCTGTATCAGAGGAAGATGTGCAGAAAAGTAAAATTAACCTATAAAAAAAAGGAGCATCATTTAGTCCTCAGATTGAACACATCCCACTGAAATCAGCAGGCGATCAGGGACAAAGAAACGTTAACAGCAAGATATTCCACCTGTAATCATAAATCATAGTGAAGATGTCAGGACCTGAAGGAAAAGTCACCAGCAAGATATCTCTTTTTCACAAGCTGTCAAAGATTTTCTCAGAAATTAGCTCGTTGTAGGAACTTTTTTAACCATTGTTAAGAAAAATCAAATGGTTGAAATTAATCTTATCTTAATTTAACGGTTTCGATTTCATTCATTATCCTAATTGTCAAATACTGACAACTATAATAGAATTTTTGTAATGTGAGAACGTAACGTGATTCCATCTATTAGTAACAGTTTTATATAAAGAGAATGTATGTATCCATGATTCCATGTATATTAACGTACATGCGCATTTTTGTCACACGTTAGAAAGACCGTCTATTAAATAGACGCGTCAAGGAGCGTAGTTGTTTAGGATATGATGTGAATCAATCGTGGTGGTTAAATTGATTTTCTTTCCATAGTTTCGCATTTGCGAGATTTATATTTGTATATATTCTCTACAAAATATTTACGCGTATCATCTAATAACATCTCGTAACACCTACCAATTCAAAGCAAGGTAAAAATAAAAACTTGATAAAGAAGCTAAGAAAAAGAGATGGTTGGAGCGTTACAAGGCGCATTGGTAGCAGCTGTGCTTTTCTTATTGATGTCACCGGGAGCGGTGGTGCAATTTCCGGCGGACGATAAGCCAATCGATTTCGGCACCCGAAAAACAAGCTGCTTATCCGTCGTTGTGCACACAATCTTCTACTTCTTCCTGTGCTGGGGTTTCATGTATGTCTTACCTCCGATACGTATTTCTGCTGGTAAAAACGACTAAATAATAGTTTGGTTTAATAATTTCTTGTATTTTTATTTCTCTATTAGGTTACCTTCAATTTGTTCTCTATTAGGTAATGATTCTAATGTAATAATGTAATTAGTTCGATTCAATTTATTGATTTTTATTTCGGACGTACAATTGATTACAGTGGCAGAGTCGTTAGATACGATAGTTATAATTGCACGTATGTATGATATTTTTCTGTCTAGAAACTCTCATAATGTATGATGTGATACACAAAAATCCTTGAATACGCCGTTAAATTTCATGAACATTATGCTTTTGAGAAGGTGCCTTTGAAAATTCTCTAAGAAGGTAAGATATCCGCAAACACGTTGTTTTGTTTCGGAGACATGGTGCAATAATGCTCCAATAGTACAAGATGGAATATGATTAGTGGTCTTTTACCAAAAGAACAAACCTAAATTCTCAAATTGCCCTTTCAATCAAAGGCTAGTATTCTATACATAAATCTTTGTCGAGTGTTTCTAGACGATATGATATTGATTCCTCTCGTGGAATATGTAATCTGTACCAAATAAGAAAATGTGTTAAATTCACTTAAAATGAACAAATAGTACCTACACGTATAATAGATGGATATTACCACAAAAGAAAAAAGAACAAACAATATCTTGTTAGATTGTTTTGAAAATCGAACCTTAGGCTTATAAAATGAACTCAATCTCCGTTTTCTAATGTTTCTAGCCCAATTTGACTACACATCAACATTGCACCATCTTTTCACTGTCCATATCTATGACCTTTTCTCTTGTCATTGGCCCAAAATGGCATTAGATGCAAACTTTAGTCGCGTCTTTCTTATCCTAGAAGGGAATACATCATAGTGTAGTGCTACTTTATTCGAGCTTATAAAAACATGGCTTCTCTATGCATATACGCTTAACTTGTAACATTATTGAGTTTAGAAGTATTACTACTTAGTAACATTATCAGTGATTAGTGAAGTTATGGCCTTCCTTTTCAAAGAAAGACCATTTTACATTGAATCCTACAGAGGTGGTGGTGACTACCAGGATCATGGTCGTGGTCACACGCACCATGATCCATTGGGTCGCGACCAACACTACCATTATTGTCATGACCGTGATCACTACGGCTACCAGAAGTCCGGCCGTTCCGTCGGATTCGAGGGTAGCAGGATGGTCAAGGTGGATGAAAATGTTGACAATGAAGCTGATGATTTCATCAAGGGAAGTCACAAGGGCTTTGAGCGTCGCAAGTGGATGACCTTCAGGAAGTGATCGAGCTCGATTAATTATAGTACTAATTAATCAGGGCTTCTTTTATTGGAGGTGTTTGCCCTCTAATTTGCATGAATGAAGAAATATGTTAAGTATATGTTATGCACAAGTTGCTTCTTGAATAAGCTAAGATAATTATGTATCACACATGTTGGAAGAAGCTAGCTAGATTATTACTACCTCTGTTTTTATTTGCTAAAAGTCTTGCTCCACATTGCATGTTATACACTTATACATACGCTACTCATCAATGTGTTACTTTAATGGTCGAAATTTACTCGTGTCTTTTTCATTATAATTTAATCAATGTCTGATTGAGTTGATCTAGAAATGAATATATACATTAGCAATATACTAATTAAAGAAATGCGCGGAAATTGCTAGATTACATAGTTTTTTTTATATCTCAAAATTGATTAATAACTTTCTTGATCATGAGAAACATCAGCATCATTAAATCTCCTAGAAGACATGACATTGAACAAATTCCTAAGGCTATTCTTGCTCTCTTTTCTCTTCCTCAACACTCTATTGTTCTCACCAATCTTCTGCACATCACACGACTCATAACCCAAAATTAGCCCCGTCTCCAACCTTTTGGACACGGCCACAATCTCGTACGAGTCCCATAGAGACTCGTTAAAATGCCAATCCACTTTTTTCCCTGCATCCTTTTTATTACCCGTCAACTTGTTCATGGCCTCGAGTCTGAACCTCGAGGCCATGCCTTTAAAGTTCCTTCTTCTAACATCAAACTCACAAGTCGCAACCCTAGCGTTGTTGAAGTGGCTATGCCAAGCTTGCGCGACCGCCTTGTGAATTTCATGCAACTTTTTAGCCTCATCGGACCTCTTCTTGTCTTGTTTTTGCTCAAACGACTCAACGTGCTTGTTACTCTTCTGTTTCATGTTTAGTTTTTCTTTTGTTGGTTCACTAGGAAAGGGCCTAAGGGGGCCATGTTATCAACATTAAACCAATATGAGCCTCTCATTTAGTAATCTAAATGGGTGAAGTATGCCTTAATTTATTTCTTAGCTTGGAAAATACGTGACTTGTGACATAAATATGTACATATATAAGCAGTGATTTTGGGTTTGTTTGGTAGTTGTTGAGGCTTAGTTGGTTTATAATATATGGATGAGAAATGTGAGATGTGAATGCTTCGACGTGTTTCGCTTAGTAGCCCAAATAGAGCACTTAATGACCATGGACCATTTCAGCCGTAAAATTGGATGGAGGGAGAGGAGACCCATTTCAAAAATAACTGAAAGTCGGATCATATGGATATAGAAATAAACTAAGTTAGTGTTTGGAAACAATAATTTGGAAATTTGTAATCATTTGAGATTGTGCTCAAATTATACCATGCTTCCGGGAGTACAAAGAGCATGGTGGTCCTTCTCACAATAGAGGGGTAGAGACCACACATTAGCCTCAAGTATTTGTCCAAGTACTAATGCCTTTTCTTTTTTTTTTTTCTATCTGAGTCGGAGTGACAGAATACCTTTTAACTTATGACAGTATTTGTGATGTTTGATATACATTTAATTTACAGTGTTATATATACTGAGTGTTGCACATTTGGAAAGTGAGGTGTTATGACCGTCCGAGACCGAAGCGACGGAGGTTCGGATCCAGGCGCTAGAGATCACAAAATGCTTCATAATTTCTCCAATTAACTAAGGGTGACAAAACGGTTCGTTCGAATCGGTTTCGGGTTGGATTATGTCGGATCAGATCATACCACTATACCAAGGTCAACATTATCTCCGGTTTTACCCTTGTTCCCGCCCAATTTCAAAACCTAAAACCCCCAAAATTAATTCTAGGGTTCCTCCCCAAAAAAAAAAAAAAAAAAAATCCCCAAAAATCACACTCGAATTTCACTGCATTTTCTCTCTCCTCCTCCAAAATGAGCACTCCTATGGAGATCTCGATTTCTGTGCCCATTCCAACCGCCGAACCTCCCGAACCCGTCGTTAGCAGCAGCCAAAACGGCGTCGTGCACGAGCCACCTGTTTCCCTTTCTCCGATACTTCCGGAACAAGCTTCTTCTCCCGTTGTTCCCAAATCGCCAGCTGCTTCCCCTTCTTTCACCGTCGCCGAAGACAAATTCCTTGTCTCAGGTTCACCCCCCCCCCCGCTCTCTCTCCTCCTACATTAATTTCAGCTAAAGACGTTTTTTTTAATACATTTGGTGTTTTTTATGTAATTAAATTTTTTTACTTTTGATTGTGATTGCAGTTGAAGTATGCTTGAAGCCCTCGAGTACGGCTCGTATCGACGATATCCGAATATGTGTTGAAAGGTTTCCTCTACTTTCCCACTCACTTCGCTGCCTTAAATTTGTTACTTTGATTGATTTTTGTATTTGGGATTACCGTGGCATGTTTCTAGAATCTAGTTGATTAGTCGATTTTCGAGGTTGTTAGTGTAATATGTGAATTAGAGGACCGGGATTTTCGCGAGTCGTACTCCTAATTGTTGGGATAGTAATAGATTGTTTGTGTACTTGAAGTGAGGTGAAATAGTGATTCTAATTAATTTTTTTCCTTACACTTGCGGTTCCTTAATATATTGGGGAGTGCCATATTCGACAAAAAGAAGGTTGTCGTCTTGTCGAGAGGTATTGGTTGAGTTGCCTCTCACATTAGATTGAGGATGCTAGAGGCAAAAGGACTAATGGGGCGGCAATTATTGGAGTCATTTTCGATTTAGGGTTCAAGTGGCATGTGCCAAATGATGTTGTCTTGGAGTTTTAGTTTCAATAGAAAATTTAAGTGTTGTTGTATTTTTAAGTAGAAGATTGAGGAGTATTGGTATTATCTATGTTGGCGAGAGCCTTTAAGGCACTTTGGTTATGTTGTGGTATTGGTTTTAGCTTTGGGTCACTTCTTTTTAAAAATGTCGTTTGGATACGAAGTTTTACTTACAGAATGAGATGGGGCAGCTAAATAGGGACATTTGAGCATAAGAAGTAGTCTAAGGTTGCTGCATTTAGTTATGATTTGTAAGTTCATACCTACAACTTCAGATTAACGCTTGTTATAGAGTGGAGGTAGTATGTAGGAAGTGTGCCACAAGTCTTTAAAACTCTCTCTTCCGTAGAGGGCACTACTAAGATTGGATTTCTACTTCTCCTTGGTTTTGTCAGAATGCTTGAACAAAGAAGTTTGAGCTACACAAATGGTCCTATCGAGGTTCCTATTGATGACCACTTTCTAGTTGAAAACGTGCAGCAGATTTGTATATGTGACACTGGTATGCCTCTTTTCATGCAAACTTAATGATTTTATTGTTTAGATTTGTTGTGATATAATAGATGTCTTTCTTGTTCCATTAGATGAATGGGTGGAGAACGGCCAAGTTCTCTTATTCTGGCAGGTCAAACCAGTTGTGCATGTGTATCAGGTACTTTGTGCTATAGTCATTCGTGAACTTTTAAGTATTTCTTGCTACATCAGAATTTTGAATGATATGAAAACCTGTGGTTGATTTGCTAGCTTAGTGAGGAAGGCCCTTGTGAAGAAGTAGGAGGCGATGGACAACATTCTAGCTTTAGCGAATGGGTTCTACCAGCAAAGGAATTTGATGGAATGTGGGAAAGGTGTGTCTGCTCTCGACAATTTCCTTAATCGTTTTCTTGAATCCGTAGAGTTTTGACACAATGGTTACTGCTTTTCAGCTTGATATATGAATCTGGACTTAAAGAGAGACTGTTGCGCTATGCAGCAAGTGCATTGCTATTCAGTGAAAAGGGTGTTAATCCTTTCCTTGTGTCCTGGAACAGGTAATTGAGCAGTCCTCTCATCATTATTGTCTTTTCTTGCTGTGATTATGTTCATTGAATTTATCAAATGCCTTTGATTCAGTTGAGTAGTTGACCTCATATCTCACAAGAATGTCTCATATATTGCTTGAAACTTGAAAGTACATCTCATGGATATTGAATACTATTGACACAGCAGAACTATAGCTGTTATAAATTGCTTAAAGGACTTAATCTTTTAGTTGGTTGGAAATTTCTACTGCTCTGCCTGCAGTCCTTTCACCTATTTGGTAATTGCTTGTTTAGCAATGAGCCAATGATGAAGTAAAAGATGTGTTTACTTAACATAATTCCTGTGATAAGCACAGTTCAGAATCTCGCATGAAAGAGTCTCAAATTGTGACCCAATTCTTTTAACTATTATCATTCTGATTTTTCCTTATGGCAGAATCATCCTTCTACATGGACCCCCTGGTACGGGGAAGACGTCTTTATGTAAAGCATTGGCTCAGAAACTATCAATACGGTTCAGCTCCAGGTATTGGATGTCTATGAACTCTTCCCCCCCCCCCCTAGTAGATTTGAAAGTTTTGAGACACATTTCCAGTCAATCAGCTTAATAATTTTTCTCCTGCTGTATCAGATATCCTCAGTCCCAATTGATTGAAGTTAATGCCCATTCTTTGTTCAGCAAATGGTTCTCAGAAAGTGGCAAGTTGGTATGTGCTGTTCTGCTGGCTTTGGGCTTACTTTCTTAGTCCATTATATGCGTTAGTATACTTTCTGCTCAATAACCTGGTGTTATTTTGTAAACAATTGTGTCTTGGAAGTTTGCTTCCAAAACTTTAGATCCTACATACTCCCTCCAACTCTCTATCTTACTCTCCTTAGGTTATACACGGTTTTTATGATAGCTAATAAGATGGTGGAAAATGAAAGTGGGCGAACGAGGTAAAGTCATAAACCAGAAGGGCTACAACACAAATAAGGAAAATGGAAAATCATCATGAATGGCTTAGTAAAGAAAAGGAAGATAATTCCGAACTGGAGGGACTTCGGACTACCATACTATCAACAATCTATGATTGAACTTCAGTCATTATGGTGATTGTACTGTGGGGTTGTGATATTTCATTGTTGTACTTCACTAAGTAAAGTGAGCATGATCTTTCAGTATTTATCTCTTTCACTTTTTGCACTGACTTGTCCGGTGTTTGCTTATTTCAGGTTGCTAAGCTTTTCCAAAATATTCAAGAGATGGTAGAGGACGAAAACAATCTCGTATTTGTTTTGATTGGTGAGTTTATTGTGCTAAAGACCAACTGTGTTTTACCATACTCATGCCTTCGTTAAGAAGCTAGTTACGTTTTCTTTTTTGTTAACATTTATGATTTTGCAGATGAAGTTGAAAGCCTTGCAGCTGCTAGAAAAGCTGCCTTGTCCGGTTCTGAACCTTCTGATTCTATTCGGGTATATCTTTTGCTGCTGATAAAGAGCATCAGCAGAATTATCACTTTGAAAGATCTTTTGTTTGAACCTTAGATATATTGCCTAATTCTGAAGCTGCTTTGCAGGTTGTGAATGCTTTACTTACCCAGTTGGACAAGCTAAAAGCATCACCAAATGTGATAATCATGACAACTTCCAACATAACTGCGGCCATAGGTAGGCTACCCTTTTTCTATTAAAATTGGTTAAGAAGAGGTGTGCCAATTATTATTATTATTTTCTTTTTGAAGTAGGCAATCTTTGTAATTCTGGAAGGTACTAGTAGTGTACTTGCTACATTTTATAATCACGGCATCAGAGTATAAAATCTGGTCATCTACAAACTCAACTAGTCTTCGGATCAAATTTCAAAAGAGATTCAAATGGTTGCTGCAATGGATGATCAACTATTGTTGTCTTTCCTGTCTTACGACTTTGTCATTTCTGGAGAAACCACGACATCAGATTATTTGAAAGCAATCTGATGAACAAGCATCATCAACTGTCAATATGAACCTGTAAAAGCCTTATAGCATCATTAAGAGTTAGTAGAGGCCAAGCAATGCTTTCTGCTCCCTCTCTTTCCTCGACATTTTCATTGTTCTTTCTGATTTGTGTTCTTATCTGGACTTTTTCTATCTGTAATTTGAACAAACAGAGAAATTCAGCTCTTTTTCTTTTTTTCTCTTTGCAGATATTGCTTTTGTTGATAGGGCTGATATTAAAGCGTACGTGGGTCCTCCTACCTTGCAAGCACGTTATGAAATACTGAGATCCTGCTTGCAAGAGCTTATAAGAACCGGAATACTGAAGACTCTCCAGGTTCCTAGTTTCTTTTCAATCTTCTTTCATGAATGGAGATCTAAGTTAAGGTTTATTGTTTTTTAAATGTATTTATATGCTTACTGTGTGTAGAACAAGCCCCTTGAGATTCAGACATTTGCGAGCCTCAGGGAAAAGTTGCAGTCATGTCAATTGCTAGATGATCAGACTTCACTGACACTGTCCAAGCAATTGCTTGAAGCTTCAGAAGCATGTGAGGTATGATTTCTCCTGTATAATCACATTGCGTATGGCCTGCATCCCAACTCCCGAGTTTGTGAGCAATGTTTTGCCATCCTCTTGGTAATTGGCGTGTAATTACTTCTATTGACAGGGTTTGAGTGGAAGATCATTGAGAAAGCTTCCATTTCTGGCACATGCAGCTGTGACCCATAACTTCAATTGCGAGCCTGACAAGTTTCTGTGTGCAATGGTCAATACAGCTAAAAGGGAACGTTCTGAGCTGCCTGACTGAACTTTTGATGTATTTACCTGTACAAGTAACATCTGCTGTACCAGTAACAAAGATGGTCGCTTCTCGGGAACAGGTTCCGGAGAGAGACGACAGGAACCATATTTAATGTAGTTTCATCAGTTCTCCATTTTTTAGATGATATGCAGGTCTTTCTGCAAGTAATGTAAGTTAAGAAAGTTCTTAACTCAGAGTATGTACATACTACATAAGTTACATGAAAAGCTTGAGTAATTGGCAATTTTGCAGAAACACAGCAGACCAGCCTTCATAACACCACAGGTGATAGCCGTGTAGCAATTTCTTCACCGGGGATTTTAACAGAGCAGCGCGTTTCAACCTGAGTTAAGAGCTACTATCTATGTTAACAGATACACGCGAGAGTGACAATTGCAAGCTCCAATGAATACAGCGCATAGCAAAGAGTAATAATCTAAAACCAGATATCTACTCAGACCAAATTACGCCAAGGCACAATCATTTCCAATGAACCAAATGATAAATTCCATCATCGTAACAAGGAAATAAGATTAGATTACTAGATAAGCTAACTATGGTAAAAAACAATGGCTATAGATCAGTCGTTTAAACAAAAGCCTTAAGTTGTTCTTTCCATTACATTACCGCTGCAGCTGCTGTGCTTCCCACATCTTCCAAACCTGTTCCACCGGAGGTGCTTTGTCCGAGCCAGACATCTCGCCAACTGTCTTATTATTAGGGACGTGAGGACGAATATTATTTGTGGGAGCATGGTCTGAGCCAAGCATCTCGCCAACTGCCTTATCATTAGGGACGTGAGGAAGACTCTCACTCGGAGGAGCAAGGTAGCCAAATAACTCGCGCATTGCCCTACCATTACGGACATGAGGGGGACTCAAATAAACCAAAGCCTTGGCCTCTGAATGTCTACCTTGTTCAAAGAAAGCGCTAATGATTTTGTCGTAAGATGTGGTGGATGGAGATGACTTTGGACCTAGTATGTTCATTAATCTCTTGGCATCATTAATTGTTCCAAATTTGGAGATGTATTGAGTAATTGGACGAGAGAAAGGCTTCAACTGTTGCTTCTTCATCAGACTAAGAAGCTGAAATGCTTCTTCGAGTTTTCCAGCTTCCGATAGCTTTTCAATCATAAGGTTGTATGAGCTCTGCAGGGGTTTTAGACCTCCATCCTCCTTGACCATCCTAATCAAGAAACTGTAAGCATCAAGCAACTTATTTTCAGATATATAACCTTGTAGCAAAGCAGACAATGTTTCAGGATTGGGTTGGACATTTTTCTCCTTCATCTTCGCAAAACAGGATAATGCCATGTCCAATAGACTAGCTGAACAAAGGTATCTGATTAATGATGTCCAGGTTTTGATATCAGGATCACAACCCTTTGCTTCCATCTGTTCTAGCACCTTACACGCATCTTCAAACCTCCCGATCTTACAGAGCCCAGAAACCTCGTGGTTGTAAGTAACATTGTCAGGCTCAAAGCCTGTCTTCCTCATGTCCTCCACAAATTTCTTGGCATCATCAAATCTTCCAAAGCTACACAAAATTTTATGCACGCCATCATAGAGGAGTTTAGTCGGAGTCATTCCTGCAGCCACAACCTTGTCAAAAACCCTATAAGCCGCATCCAAATCCTGATTAGGCTCACGCGTGATGTGCATCATCAACGAGTGACAACTCTCCAATGACGGCTGATAAGGTCCATCCATCATCAACACAAACAACTCAACAGCATCTTTGATCGGCAAATGCCTCCAGCTCCTCATGTATGCAATAATATCAATCTCATGACCATCATTTCTCATTTGCTTCACAAAGTCCCAAAATTCGCCCACAGATTCCGGCTGAGCTAAAACAGTAGCCATCGTGTTATATGTCACACTGTCATGTTCATACCCTCCACAACTTCCAACCCATTCAAAAAACTTCAACGCCTTCAACGGTTGAGGCCGTAGTTGACAAATGATCCTCAACAACAAAGCCTCTGTCAAAGGAAAATCGAGTTTCTTCTTCAACACACCTTTCACCTCCTCACCCCAATCAGATGATAAAATCAACTCCACTTCCTCCTTCCCAATCCCAACTTCAGCCATCTCTTCACACCTTTTCTTCCACTTAATATCCTCCTGCTTTAATTTCTCATACAACAGTTTCATATGGATACGAAAACAAGTCTTTTCATCAATATAAATCCCATTTTTCTCCATTTCTGAGAAAACCTTCCAAAATTCTCCCATGAACTGTTTACAAGCCAGTACCTTCAGCAACAAGCAATACGGCGCATAACTCGGACGAAAACCCTTTTTAGCACATACCCATCTAAAGAAATCCAAAGATTTTTGTGGGTTTTCACTCAATTTCACCAAATCATATAATACAGATTGATGGGTCAAATTTGGGCACAATTTTTCCAATTCTTTCTCAATTTCATCAGACCAATCATTTGATAACACTAAATTAATGTAAGATGATTCAGACTTTGAAGAAAAGTACAGATTTTGAGGGAAATTAAAGGGAATATTACAAGAACATATATAGGGTTTTACAGGAAGAGGAGATTGAGTGAGCTGAGAGAAATGAGTCACCTGAGTCGAGTTGAGAGAACGGAGTCCGAGTTGCCGAGTTGAGTAGAGCGAGTTGGCAAGTGTGATTGACAAGCGAAGTAACTTTGCTCTGTTCATTATTCTGAATTTCTCATGTCAGAGAGAGGAAGAAGAAATGAAAGTGAGGGCAAGTTTTTTCGAGGGTTTATGAGTTGGAGTATCATTTTGGGTGTCAACATTTTGGATATTTTGTCACACACTCCCTTATAAAAGGCTGGATTTGTCAAACACTTCCTTATATATATTTTTTTGTCAAACACTCCCAAATGAACATTCCCACAAAAAGTCAACTTTCCGGCATGACCACCGTCTAGGACGTGACTTTAGTTGGATTTGTCTTTTTTTTTTTCCTTTTCACCATCTTAGATGCGTTTGTCCCAATAAATATTGAAACGTGAAAAGAAGAGTGGAGGGATATGTAAAAAAGCGCAAAAAAGAAAAAGAAAATTAAAAGAAAAAAGACAAATCCGATTGAAGTCACTTGTTAACGGTGGTCATGCCGGAAAGTTAACTTTTTGTGGCCGGGAATGTTCATTTGGGAGTGTTTGACAAGAAAATGGTTATATAAGGGAGTGTTTGACAAAAATATTTATATAAAGGAGTGTTTGACAAACCCAACCTTTAATAAGGGAGTGTTTGATAAAAAATCCCAACATTTTTCATTCCTTCATCTCTCTCTAATTTTGGGGTTCGGATCGACAGTCGACCTAGACCAACCCGGTCGGTTTGGTCCTTGGTCCAAAAATGTTAGCAAATTTCAGTTCGATCCTAGCCACCAGACTAAATGCGTTTGGTTTCGATCTTCGGTCCCAAAAAAAATTAATGAGATTTGGTTTACGGTTCGGTCCGATTTGATCATGTCCGGTCCTGAACCGATGCTCAACCTACTCCAGTCACCTTCTCCCTCTTTTGAAATGTTTTCTAGAGTATCAAATTTCATTCGCCTCTTACAATCAGAATTCATCTAACACCGAATTCGGGTGGTGTCACTACTCACTAGTAATAGAATGTGAAATTTATTCATAAGATGAATGGTTTCCATCTTTAAGCGTAACTCGTTGGATTAGAGTGTTGGTTCCTCATTTTATGAAGTATTTCATGCGTTTCGACACTCGTCACTTTGTATGGATCTATGACCGTTCTTGTCGTTTTAGTTAACTTCTCTTAGGTTTTTTACTCTAATATATTCCAAATCCTCATTATATCATACTTAGACACTACCACCAAAATTTGAGTAAATTTCGCTCCACAACCATATTATCGAAAATCCGTGGATTAATAAACTACGATTTCGGTCAAATTTGATCAAATTTTCGAAAAAAATCTAAAAGTCCTCCCAATATTACTGTAGATACCTTACGATTATAGTTGTTGGATTGAGTGTTGATTCCTCATTTTCTCAAATATTTCATCCGTTTCGACGCTCGTCACTTTGTATAGATTTATACCATTTTAGCCGTTTCACTTAACTTTACGTAGCTTTTGGCCCTAATCTTTCTCAAATCCTCATTATATCACACTTAGTCACTACCACCAAAATTTGAGCCGATTTCTCTCCGGAGCCACATTATCGAAAAATCGTGGATTATGTACTGCGATTCTGGTCAAATTTGATCAATTTTTCGAAAAAAAATCCAAATGTCCTCCAAACATTGATGTAGATACCTTAGAACTATACTTGTTGGATTTGAGTGTTGGTTCCTTATTTTATGAATTATTTCATCCGTTTCGACGCTCGTCACTGTGCATAGATTTATTACCACTTTAGCCGTTTTACTTAACTTTACTTAGATTTTTGACCCTAATTCTTTTCAAATCCTCTTTATATCATACTTAGACACTACCACCAAAATTTGAGCCGATTTCGCTTCAGAGCCATATTATGGAAAATCTGTGGATTATGTACTACGATTCCGGTAAAATTTGTTCAATTTTTCGAAAAAAATCTAAATGTCCTCCTTACATTAATGTAGCTACCTTAGGATTATACTTGTTGGATTTGAGTGTTGGTTCCTCATTTTATGAAGTATTTCACGCGTTTCGACGCTCGTCACTTTGTATGGATCTATGACTGTTTTGGTCGTTTTACTTAACTTCTCTTCGGTTTTTTACTCTAATATTTTCCAAAACCTCATTATATAATTCTTAGACACTACCACCAAAATTTGAGCTGATTTCGCCCCGGAGCCATATTATTGAAAATCCGTGGATTATGTACTGCGATTCTGGTTAAATTTGATCAATTTTTCGAAAAAATCCAAATGTCCTCCAAATATTAATGTAGATACCTTATGACTATACTTGTTTGATTTGAGTGTTGGTTCCTCATTTTATGAAATCTTTCATCCGTTTCGACACTCGTCACTTTGTATGGACCTATGACCGTTCTTGCCGTTTTACTTAACTTTACTTAGGTTTTTGTCCCTAATATTTCTCAAATCCTCATTATATCATACTTAGACACTACCATCAAAATTTGAGCCGATTTTGCTCCGGAGCTATATTATCGAAAAACCGTGAATTATGTACTGCGATTCTGACCAAATTTGATCAATTTTTCGAAAAAATCCAAATGTCTTCCAAACAAGATTGTAAATTACTTAGGATTATATTTGTAGGATTTGAGTGTTAGTTTCTCGTTTTATGAATTATTTCATTCGTTTTGACCCTCGTCACTTTGTATGGATTTATAATCGTTTTGCCTGTTTTCCTTATCTTTTATTAGGTTTTTGACTCTAATAATTTTCAAATCCTCATTATATCATGCTTAGACACTACCACCAAAATTTGAGCCAATTTCGTTTCGGGGCCATATTATCGAAAAACCGTAGATTATGTACTGCGATTCTGGTCAAATTTGATCAATTTTTCGAAAAAAAATCCAAATGTCCTCCAAACATTAATTTAGATACCTTAGGACTATACTTGTTGTATTTGAGTGTTGGTTAATTATTTTATAAAGTATTTCATCTGTTTCGACGCTCGTTACTTTGCTTGGATTTATAACCATTTTACTTAACTTTACTTAGGTTTTTGTCCCTAATATTTCTCAAATCGTCATTATATCATACTTAGACACTACCATCAAAATTTGAACTGATTTTGCTCTGGAGCCATATTATCGAAAAACCGTGGATTATGTACTACGATTCTGGTCAAATTTGATCAATTTTTCAAAAAAATCCAAATGTCCTCCAAACATGATTGTAAAATACTTAGGATTATATTTGTAGGATTTGAGTGTTGGTTTCTCATTTTATGAATTAATTCATTCGTTTCGACCCTCGTCACTTTGTATGGATTTATAATCGTTCTGCCCGTTTTCCTTATCTTTTATTAGGTTTTTGACTCTAATATTTTTCAAACCCTCATTATATCATGCTTAGACACTACCACCGAAATTTGAGCCAATTTCGTTCCGGGGCCTTATTATCGAAAAACAGTGGATTATGTACTGCGATTCTGGTCAAATTTGATCAATTTTTCGAAAAAAAATTCAAATGTCCTCCAAACATTAATTTAGATACCTTAGGACTATACTCGTTGGATTTGACTGTTGGTTCCTTATTTTGTGAAGTATTTCATCCGTTTCGACGCTCGTCACTTTGCATATATTTATTACCATTTTAGCCGTTTTACTTAACTTTACTTAGATTTTTGGCCCTAATTCTTTTCAAATCCTCTTTATATCATACTTAGACAGTACCACCAAATTTTGAGCCGATTTCGTTTCGGAGCCATATTATGGAAAAACTGTGGATTATGTACTACGATTCCGGTCAAATTTGATCAATTTTTCGAAAAAAATCTAAATGTCCTCCTTACATTACTGTAGCTACCTTAGGATTATACTTGTTGGATTTGAGTGTTGGTTCCTCATTTTATGAAGTATTTCACGCTTTTCGACGCTCGTCACTTTGTATGGATCTATGACTGTATTGGTCGTTTTACTTAACTTCTCTTCGGTTTTTACTCTAATATTTTCCAACTCCTTATTATATCAATCTTAGACACTACCACCAAAATTTGAGCCGATTTCGCCCCGGAGCCATATTGAAAATCCGTAGATTATGTACTGCGATTCTGGTTAAATTTGATCAATTTTTCGAAAAAATCCAAATGTCCTCCAAATATTAGTGTAGATACCTTATGACTATACTTGTGGGATTTGAGTGTTGGTTCCTCATTTTATGAAGTATTTCATGCGTTTCGACACTCGTCACTTTGTATGGATCTATGACCGTTCTTGCTGTTTTACTTAACTTTACTTAGGTTTTTGTCCCTAATATTTCTCAAATCCTCATTGTATCATACTTAGACACTACCATCAAAATTTGAGCCGATTTTGCTCCGGAGCCATATTATCGAAAAACAGTGGATTATGTACTTCGATTCTGGTCAAATTTGATCAATTTTTCGAAAAAATCCTAATGTCCTCCAAACATGATTGTTAATTACTTAGGATTATACTCGTAGGATTTGAGTGTTGGTTTCTCATTTTATGAATTATTTCATTCGTTTCGACTCTCGTCACTTTGTATGGATTTATAATCGTTTTGCCCGTTTTCCTTATCTTTTACTAGGTTTTTTACTCTAATATTTTTCAAATCCTCATTACATCATACTTAGACACTACCACCGAAATTTGAACCAATTTCGTTCCGGGGCCATTTTATCAAAAAACCGTGGATTATGTACTGCGATTCTGGTCAAATTTAATCAATTTTTCAAAAAAAAAAAAATTCAAATATCCTCCAAACATTAATTTAGATACCTTAGGATTATACTTGTTGGATTTGAGTGTTGGTTCCTTATTTTATGAAGTATTTCATCCGTTTCGACGCTCGTCACTTTGCATAGATTTATTACCATTTTAGCCGTTTTACTTAACTTTACTTAGATTTTTGGCCCTAATTTTTTTCAAATCCTCTTTATATCATACTTAGACAGTACCACCAAATTTTGAGCCGATTTCGCTTCGGAGCCATATTATGGAAAAACTGTGGATTATGTACTACGATTCCGGTCAAATTTGATCAATTTTTCGAAAAAAAATCTAAATGTCCTCCTTCATTACTGTAGCTACCTTAGTATTATACTTGTTGGATTTGAGTGTTGGTTCCTCATTTTATGAAGTATTTCACGCGTTTCGACGTTCGTCACTTTGTATGGATCTTTGACTGTTTTGGTCGTTTTACTTAACTTCTCTTCGGTTTTTTACTCTAATTTTTTCCAAATCCTCATTATATCAATATTAGACACTACCACCAAAATTTGAGCTGATTTCGCCCCGGAGCCATATTATTGAAAATCCGTAGATTATGTACTGCGATTCTTGTTAAATTTGATCAATTTTTCGAAAAAATCCAAATGTCCTCCAAATATTAATGTAGATACCTTATGACTATACTTGTAACATTTGAGTGTTGGTTCCTCATTTTGTGAAGTTTTTCATCCGTTTCGACACTCGTCACTTTGTTTGGATTTATAACCATTTTAGCCGTTTTACTTACCTTTACTTACGTTTTTGTCCCTAATATTTCTCAAATCCTCATTATATCATACTTAGACACTACCATCAAAATTTGAGCCGATTTTGCTCCGGAGCCATATTATCGAAAAACCGTGGATTATGTACTGCGATTCGGGTCAAATTTGATCAATTTTTCGAAAAATCCAAATGTCCTCCAAACATGATTGTAGATTATTAGGATTATATTTGTAGGATTTTAGTGTTGGTTTCTCATTTTATGAATTATTTCATTCGTTTCGACCCTCGTCACTTTGTATGGATTTATAATCGTTTTGCCCGTTTTCCTTATCTTTTATTAGGTTTTTGACTCTAATATTTTCAAATACTCATTATATCATACTTAGACAGTACCACCAAAATTTGAGCCAATTTCGTTCTGGGGCCATATTATCGAAAAACCGTGGATTATCAACTGCGATTCTGGTCAAAATTGGTCAATTTTTCGAAAAAATCCAAATGTCCTCCAAACATTATTGTAGATTCCTAAGGACTATTTTTGTTGGATTTGATTGTTGGTTTCTCATTTTGTGAATTATTTCATCCGTTTCGACGCTCGTCACTTTGTATGGATTTATATACGTTTTGGCTGTTTTCCTTATCTTTTATTAGGTTTTTTAATCTAATATTTTGTAAATACTCATTATATCATACTTAGAGATTACCACCAATATTTGAGTGATTTTTGTTCCGGAGCCATATTATCGAAAAAACGTGGATTATCTTAGGACTATACTTGTTGTATATCTACACCGTATATTGTTATGTTCATTTTATGAAATTGTCAATTTACCTTTGTTATAAGCAACACTATTATTTTCCATAAATTAGCTTACAACCATAATCACCATAAAGTATACTCCCTCCTACCCAAAGATATATTCATGTATTTCTTTTTGGGACGATTCATTATGATTTTCCTCTTTCGAAACTTACCGCATTTGGCAAATTTATCGGACTAATATACCCTTACTTATTTTCTGATTTGGGGCTATTATCCCTAATTACTACTTGCACATCCCATCTTCTGTCTCCTCCAACCACCTCCCCCATATGAGCACCGATCGTCTCCTCCGACCACCCTGATCCACTTCCTCTATCAACCAACGAGTTCCACCTCTACCTACATGCCGGCCACCATCACCATCTCATTGTTTCATGACCGACGATGAGATATAGCACGTCGTCAGAAGCCGAACAACGGAACTATTCCCGAACATGCGAGAGTGATCGAGATGAGCTCGAGGCGGCGCTATTCTCGAACCCAGAAAAATCGAAACCTCACTATTCCCGAACCTAGAAAAGTCGAATTGAAGATGGAGAGTGAAGAGCTAATTAAGTTGAATTGGGGAATTCGGGAAAGAAATTGAATTGGGGTAACCAAACCCAGGAAATAAAATTCAATTGGGGGTAACCAAACCTCGCGATGAATTCAGATCCTCGCCAAAAAGCAGTGATGATTTCAGATTTTCAAGAGGGGCGAACAAGGCTGATCGGAGAAGCGAATCTCATCGGAAAAGAGAGGTTGATCGGAGAAGAGGAGAAAGGGTATTCGGAGAAGAGAGTCTCATCGAAGAAGAAGAAGAAGATGGAGGCTGATCGCAGAAGATCGAGAAGAGCGGCTAATCGGAGAAGAGAAGAGATGCGATTAGTGAGTCTCATCGGCGAAGAGGATGGTGTCGCCGGTGGTTTTGCTGGTGGGGATCAGTTGAAGATGGGTGAAGGGAGGGGTGGGATTAGATGTTAAAAAATTGGTGTGTTTAATTAGTTATTTAGTTATTACTCCCTCCATTCATATCCAATCATCATGGTTTTTTTTAGGGGAATTCACTTCCAATCTTCTTGTTTCTTATTTTATTAACATTTGAACCAATGAAATGCTTCCAAAGTACTTTTGTTTCCTTTCCCACTTGCTTTTAATAATTTTTAATACACACATAAAACTTTGTGCAAAAAGTAAGAAGAAGATTGGATATGAATGGAGGGAGTAATATATTAGGGTTTGTTTAATTGGGGTGTTGGTTGTTGTGCCCTACCCAAAGAGATTTCCATAAATTAGCTAATAATTTCCATATTATGTAATTATTTAGTGCTATCCAATTAATGTATGGCAAGTGTCCTTTTAAGAAAGAATTGGTTTCAGATTTTAATATGTAATATTAGATGAGATGATAACGCCACAGTTAAATTAGCTCCTTTCTGGTGCTATTTCAACTATGAAATTTTTCATTAATGATAACCAATGTTTCCATCTTTAGTGCTTGGTTTAGCTCTAGACAAGCTAAAAAAACTCACCTAATGTGATAATCATGACAATTTCCAACTCAACTGCGGCTATAGGGTAGTAGGCTAACCTTTTTCTTTGAAACTTGGTTAGGAAGCGGTAGACACTTTCTTCACCGGGAATTTTAACAGAGGAGGGCGATCCAACCTGAGTTTAAGAACCTGTATTTGGTTCAAGGATGCTAGAACAATTTCTGATAAATGTACAAAGGGAACTGTTTATGTACGCGAAAATGGCAATTGCAAGCTCCAACGGATCTCATCCTCTGCTTGAGCAAAATTATGCGAGTAAATGCTAGATCATTTCCATTGAACAATTGATGAACACTACCATGGTAACAAAGAATTAAAGATAGATTACTAGATAAGCTAACTCTGCTGCTAATCAATAGCTAAAAACCAGTCATTTAATCAAAAGTTTACGGTTCTTCTTTACATTACACTAGGGCTGCACTGACTGCCAGTCCCACTTCTTCCAAACCTTTTCCACCGGGGGAGCAGAGACCGAGCCAGGCATCTCGTGAACTGCCTGATCATTAGGGACGTGAGGAGGACTCACATTTGGGGGAGGAAGGTGGCCAAACAACTCGAGAACTACCTTACCAGTACGGACACGAGGAGGACTCTCATAAACCAAAGCTTTCGCCTCTGAATGTCTACCTTGTTCAAAGAAAGCTGTGATAACTTTGTCATAAGAGGCGGTGGATGAAGAAGTCTTTGAAGCTATTAAGCTAAGGTATCTCTTGGCATCGTCAAGTGATCCAGATTTGGAGATGTATTGAGTTATTGGATGAGGGGAATTCCTAATATTTTGCTTCCTCATAAGAGCAAGAATTTGGAATGCTTCTTCGAGTTTTTCAGTTTCCAATAGCTTCTCAAACATAAGGTTGTATGAGCTCTGCAGAGGTTTTAGATCACCATCCTCCTTGACCGTCTCAATAAAGAATCTGTAAGCGTCAAGCACCTTATTTTCAGAGAAAAAACCTTTTAGCATAACAGACAATGTTAAAGCACTAGGGGGTGTGTTTTTCTCCTTCATCTTCGCGAAACAGGACAATGCCATATCCATTTGACCAGCTGAACAGAGGTCTGAGATTAATGCTGTCCAGTTTTTGACATTAGGAACACAGCCCTTTGCCTCCATCTGTTCTAGCACCTTACATGCTTCTTCGAACCTCCTGATCTTACAGAGCCCGGAAACCTCATGGCTGTAAGTAATGTTGTCAGGCTCATAGCCTGCATTCCTCATGACCTCCACAGTCTGCTTGGCTTCATCCAATCTTCCCAAGTTACACAAAACTTTATGCACGCCATCATAGAGGCTTTTATTTGGAGTAATTCCAGCAGCTACAACCTTGTCAAATACAGTATTAGCCAAAGCCAAAGCCAAATCCAGATCAGGGTCACGCGAGATGTGCATCATCAACGAGTGACAACTCTGCAATGACGGCTGATAAGGTCCATCCATCATCAACACAAACAACTCAACAACATCTTTAATCGGCATATGCCTCCAGCTCCTCGTGTATGTAATAATATCAATCTCATGCCCATCATTCCTCATTTGCTTCACAAACTCCCAAAACTCGGCCACTGTATCATGCCGAGCTAAAACAGCAGCCATCGTGTTATATGTCACACTGTCATGATCATACCCTCCACAACTTCCAATCCACTCGAAAAACTGCAACGCTTTCAATGGTTGGGACTGCAGTTGAAGAATCATCCCCAACAACAAAGCCTCCTGCAAAGGAAAATCAAGTTTCTTCCTCAACACACCTTTCACCTCCTCCCCCCAATCAGATGACAAAATCAACTCCACCAACTCCTTTTCAACACCAATTTCAGACATCTTATTGTACCTTTTCGTCCATTCGACATCCTCCCGATTTAATTTCTCAGCTAACAATTTCGAATGGATAGAAAAATAAGCCTTAAAATCAAAATAAATCCCATTTTTCTCCATTTCTGAGAAAACCTTCCAAAATTCACCCATGAATCCTTCACAAGCCAGTGCCTTCAGCAACAAGCAACACGCCGTATAACTCGGGCGAAAACCCTTTTTAACACATACCCATCTGAAGTAATCCAATGATTTTTGTGGGTTTTCGTTCAAATTCACCAAATCATATAATACAGATTGATGGGTCAAATTTGGGCATAATTTTTCCAATTCATCCTCAATTTCATCAGACCAATCATTTCTTAACACTAAATTGATGAAAGATTCTGACTTTGAAGAAAAGAAGAGATTTGGATGGAAATTAAAGGGATTAGATGAACAAATATAGGGTTTTACAGTAAGAGGAGATTGAGTGAGTTGAGAGAAATGAGTCACCTGGACCGAGTTGAGACATCGGAGACCGGGTTGCCGAGTTGAGGAGAGCGATTTGGCGAGCGTGATTGACAAGCGGAGTAACTTTGCTCTGTTCATGATTCTAGAGTGAGGGAGAGAAGGGGTTTTTCGAGGGTTTATGAACAAGTACTAGGTTGCGAGTTTGCGAGTTGTGAGTTAAACTACAACAGTGGATTTGGTTGCCGAGTGGTGAATGGTGATAATAGGATCCACGGAGTAAATACTATATATGCGGTGATTGAAACACGATATTATCTAAATTTATAACGATAGCACAAGATTACTCAAAATTGAGACGGTCTATCTTGTCTAAACATGTAATCAATATGGCTGTATTAGCGACTCTATCTGAGATAGGGGAGAGCAAAAATTCGGTTCACATCTTTTGGGATGTTTCGGTTCGGTCCACTCGGTTCAGACCGGATGGTCCATATATGTTTTTTGCTTCAGTTTGGTCCGGTCGTGGACGGATGCTCAGCCCTAATTTGAGACAAATGATAGACAACGGGATAGGTTTGTGAAATGTAGAGTGTTCTTAAATTTGTCAACTCTCACTAAGCTCCTTCTTAACATTTTTTTTTTTTGTTGACAAATGCTCCTCCTTAACATTGAATTTCCATATTTCTTCACTATGATCTGTAATTAGTTCATTAGCAATACACAGCAGATTCTTTTAGCAATAAGCTGTAGGAGTAGGACTGTTACCGAGATCAGAAACCCAATTTTTTTCAGATACGCTTATGATTAGCACATTTAGCAGGAGTGCATGACCAAAATATAACGAGTTCGGATCACATCGCTCTCGCTCTCGCTCTCGAATCTCAATCAAACCAGGAGGGGTAAATGGAAACTACATAATACAACAGTGTGCAATTAGCCAAATGCAGACGAATGACATATAATTTCGATAGAGATATATGTACATCAACCTCAGGTGCAAGGAAAAGCAGCAACTAATTATGCAGATTCAGTGAAAAGCATTCTACTAAGCTAAATTGCCAACAATGGCTTCAAGAGGAAAACAGGAATACCACCATCTGAGTACTCAATGGTAATGAACCTCTGTCTTTCAGAGGAGAGTTGTTTTACACTACAGATGCCTTCTGTTCCACTTCGGTGGTCTGGCCTGAACTAAACATATTGCGAATTTCCTTATTACTACGAACACGGTAAGGGCAGCTGTAAATCAACTCCCTGGCATCAGATTCTCTACCTTTCTCAACGAAAGCTTTAATAACCCGAACATAGGTTGCAGTTGAAGGAGCCCCTTCGAAAGATAGCACCTTAAGAACCTTCTTGGCATCGTCAACTGATCCTGATTTGGAAATATACTGAAGAATAGGATCAGAGAAAGGTGGATAACCTTGCTTCTTCATAATACCAACTAGGTCGAGTGCTTCCTCGAGGTTTCCCTCTTCTGCTAGCTTCTCAATCAGAAGTTTGTACGTAGCCTGCCAAGGTTTTATCTGACCCTTCTTGACCATCTCTACAAGAAATCTATAAGCACCGAAAACCTTATTCTTGGAGAGGAAAGCATAAACCAAGACTTCCAACATTTCAGCGTCTGGGGTGACGTTTTTCTCCATCATCCTAAAAAAACAGGATAATGCCTCATCGGGTTGATCAGCAGCAGAATACCCTTGAAGCAATATTGTCCAAGTCTTGACGTCAGGAGCACAACCTTCTGCCTCCATCTGGTCCATTAACTTACACGCTTCTTCAAACTTCTTCTGACTACAAAGGCCAAAGATCTCTTGGCTATAAGTGATGTTGTCAGGCTGGTAGCCTGCGTTCCTCATTTCCTGCACAATCTTCTTGGCTTCATCTAATCTATCGGTTTTACACAGAATTCTGTGCATACCATCATACACCTTTTTTGACAGGGTAATTCCTGCAGCCACACACTTGTTGACAACTCTATTTGCCAATTCCATATCAGGATTAGAGTCTTGTGAGATGATCTTCAATAGCAAGCAACACTCAGGTACTGATGGTTTATAAGGTCCATCCATCATAACCTCAAACAGCTGAACGGCATCTCTAACCGGTAGATACTTTATGGTCTTCAAAAATGTATCCATATCCACCTCAAACCCCTCACTTTTTATCCGTTCCACCATCTCCCAAAACTCAACAATCGATTCAGGCTGAGCTAGAATCTTGAGCATCTCATTATACGTTATGCTACTATGCTCATACCCCCCACAACTACCAACCCAATCGAAAAACATCAAAGCTCTCAACGGTTTTTTCCAAACTTCCTTCAACACCCGCAACATAAACCCCTCCGACAAAGGAAACTTAAGCTTCTTCTTCAACTTACCTTTCACCTCCTCACTCCAATCAGACTCCAAAATCAAGCTTACAGCAAACTTTGCATTGTCATTCCCATCATGAGAATCACCCATTGTCTTATAAAACGCCGCCCACTTGGCTACCGACATATCCGCCTTTTCTCGTACTAGATTACCATACACACTTAGGTAAACCTGCTTATCAATGTAAAACCCTTTCTCCTGCATTTCTGAGGCAACAACCCAGAAATCTTTCTCAAACTCTTTACAAGCTAAAGACCTAAGGAGTACACTATACGGCACATAACTTGGATCAAACCCTTTTCTAACACATACCCATTTGAAAAAATCCAAACTTTTTTGTGGGTTTTTATTCAATTTCATCAAAGCATATACTACAGATTCATGGGTCAATTTCAGGTCCAATTCTTCCAATTCAATCTCAATTTCTTCAGACCAATCATTTGACAACACCAAATCAATAAAAGATTCCGGCTTTGTAGAAAAGAAGTGATTTTGATGCAGATTAAAGCTTCTGTAACAAGTTTGGGGATTTGTAGGGGCAGACAAAAGGGGAGATTGAGTGAGTTGAGAGAAACGATTCACCTGAGTTACGCCGACCCAATTGAGCCCGAGTTGCCGAGTTGAGGCGAGTGAAGTAGCGAGTCCGATGGATAACCGGAGTAGCTTAGCTCTGTTCATGGCTGCTGAGAGAAGAAAAAAAACGAGGGTTTTACAATTTTTCAGGGTTTATGACATCAAACAATTTTTTCAATTTCCGTTGCAAAAATGAAATGAGGCATTTTGTGGGTGAAGTTTCCGGCGGAAATTTGTGAGTGGATGTGGGCTGTATTGTATTGGGCTTATGCAATTAAGCTTAGATCATTTAGCGCAGATGGGCACCGGGTACGCAAAATGTTTGGTTTGAAACTTTGAATTACGTTAGCAATTTACGGGTTTGGATAACGTAAATAATGATGGCCTATATACGTGATGACGCAATTTATCGGTTTGGATTAAGCCACTATGGTTTAACGGTTCATCATTGTGTGTCTAAATAAAAGATGTCAAAAGTCTATTACTTAGTTGAGATTTTCCTCACTTAATCAATGAAATTTCCTACTACTTTGTTTTTCCAAATGAATCTTTCACTTTATTATCAAGGCAGGTTATGAATTCGATCTAAACATGCATCATACAGTATCATTTTAAAAGGAATACAACAGAAAAAAGTCAAAAAACAATAGCCAATTACTATCGTTGCCAAGGGTAAAGTTATATATTGCATTCGATTGTTCAATAATTAGACGAACATATACATACAATATATGCTATGATAGTAACAAATTACGGTTGCATTATATAAAGTTCAGTCCATCTCTCGGGCTACTACGTACAAAAAGGCTTTGTTTCATTGTTTGCCTTTGACGGCACACACCAAATGGACCACTTCCCCATTTACGGTAAAAGAGTTGGAGGCGTGCTTGTAGTTGATGGATCTGCATTTTCTTCTTCGCTTTCCACACTTCATACTCATACGTGATACGGGCATACTCATACCAACTTGGTACGAACTTAGCACAAAAAAAACGAACTGAATTCATTAAAATTAGACTAAAATGAATATGACTTGAATAATTTTAGCATAAAATGAATCAGTACTTCCGTTGTTTATAATGATGCAATTACGTACGAGAAATAAACATGTATGTATATCAACATTTCACGATTGGCTATATTTATTACGAATTATTGATCTAAATAATGATCTATTTCGCTTCTATCGATCTTATGCTACTTCTCGTCGATCAATCTAAGGGTTCCAATTAACATTAACATGTTGTATTTTTTTTTCTTCTTTAGAGTAACAGTAACATAACAACATAGGTCAAAAGTGCATAATTCAATATTCTATCAAATGAAACATGAACCGACAAAAGGAATTGAAGAAGATGCAAGAAACAAAGACATCGAACCCCATTGAATAAAGTTTCTTTCGTTAGAAGTAACAGTTTGGTGCACATAAACTTTAAGGAGAGTCCCATCTTTAGGGCACCACCCCTTAAAACAAAAAATACAATCCTTTTTTGTTTGTTTAAATTACCCTTCTCATCTTCCCTTTCCTTTAGTAGGAAAAGTGATCTTTCTATGCATGCGTAGGAATATAACCCTTAAGTTTTTCTTGCGGGAGGTTGTGATGTCTCTATAATAGTACCCCGGCCCGTAAAGTTTGCGTGCTCCACAATGTTACTACTCCTGCATGCTTACAAATACTGAGCTTAGCAAGAGAGTTCTGTCGAAATTGAGCATCACTCGATAAAATTATTTCAGTTTACAAGATAATATTGGTTATGCAAATACAATAGATCTCATCGTAAAAATGTTGCTCAAGTTATTATTAGAGTCGTCACTTCTGAACGAAGATCAGAAGCAATTAGGTTATCTAAATTATTACGCTCTCGTAAGCGTGTCCGATGAAGCTATAGCTAGGAGCCGGTTCGACCATGCATGGCTACGCCAGAAACTTTCATCAATGGTGTGCTAGTCGATAATGGAGATCGATTATCAATTGATGATTCTTGATGCTACTAGGGGAATCAAGCACTCCTGGTCCGAATTCGGTTAATTCTCTATTTACTTTAATTAAGTGATAGTTTTCAATTAATTAAAGTGATCAGATCCCATATTTTGTTTTTCGAGTTTTCTAACGTGTGCTCATAGAACACATGATAACACTCTATTTCATTGTTTAATTAAGTGATACTAGTAAACAGTTAGACACAACAATAAACTTGTACTACATCCAAGGAGAGCAAGCTAAGGGTCGTGTTTTTTTTTACGTTTCCATGAGTATTTGTTTTTTTTTGTGGCTACGTGCTCTCATTTCCATGAGTATTGGACGTGTATCGACTCACGACTCCTCAGGGGAAGGTATGAGTTCAAAAATCAACTAGTTTGCATGCCCGACTCACACCCACGCTGTATATCTATATTATTATATTCATTTTATGAAATTGTCGGTTTATCTTTATTTTAGTATTAGATTAACAACACTAGTATTTTACATAAATTAGCTTACATAAATTAGACAAAATTATTACTATTGATTGATGGGTTAAAAATAGGATTCTCAACTATATATTAATATATATCACGGAAGTTTTGCATAATTGCACAATCCGCAAACACCATAAGAAGATATATATGGAGGAATGTGGCTGGCCGCCGTAGTGGCTTTTAATTTGTTTAATCTTAGGATTTATGCGATTTTCAAATTTTGCACTACCCAATCCTCCCGAATTTCGAGTCGAATCCGTCAACACCATAACACCTTTCACCGTTAGCAAACCGGAACCCACCTTGAACGGCAGCTTGAACATCACGCTTTATTTGTTAAAGCACGATCGGGCCTGAGCCGCACCCGCACGGAGGAGAGAGAGTCCACATCATAAATCCAAGGAGGTTCCATCCTAAAACCAATTGGCAATAGGAGGAGTAACTCTTTGGTTTATATACGACTCAACTTTCTTCTCTTTTTCCAATGTGGGACACTCACATGTGGTGTTCACTTCAACTTATTCTCCATTTTCTATGTTGGGGATAATTGAGAGATAGAGGGAGAGTAAACCATGGAGAATAAGTTTTTCTCATGAAACTTTATCAAATAATCTCATTACATCTAGGTTCTTATAAAGGTATAGTCCCATGACTCTTGACTTTCCAAATCCATAACCCCTAAACAATAAATCACTAACTTTATTTCTAATTCATTAGGATATTCTTAATAACAATTTAATAGGGACTTCAATGAACCTAATTATTTTTGGATCATTTCAACATTATCTGGGTATCAAACCCACGTTCATGTTGGACTTGCATGCGTTGGCCAGAATTGAGCTTAGACGTGAAGCTTGTCGCCGACTATAGACAAAACCGCCAAAATCCTTCGCATATTAATGGAGGTGACTTGCAACGAGGTAAAGATTGGAGTACCAACTGGGTCCTACTATTCCTTACTAATTCTAGCTATATATACTTGGGGCGATACATTGGAAGAGTTTCGGACCAAATGTTCTTATAATAATAAGAAGAGTATGGTATCCAATGTCAGATTTTTCGTATATTGTCACATTCGATGTTGTAAATGATGAAAATGGTGAATTTTTGTTTGCCGTGGAAGGTGAAGGCGTCAAATCTTATGATGTTAAGACAAATTTGGTTAGGGACCTTGCAAAAAAATACAGTAAAACTTCAAGATATACAATGTACACTTATGTAGAGTGCTTAGTCCTCTTGGTGTAAAACTTCAGCATTGCGATAATTTGAGAAGCTCTTATTTCTTGAGATTTATATTTGTAGTGTTTATTATTCAAACTCTTTTTTTTCACCTTTTGGTACAAAGGAGCCGATAATATTGACGGGGTGGAATATGAAAATTCAAACCCGACATCAACCCCCAGACAACTTGTGCTCCTAACCATTAGGCCCATATTGATTTTATGGAACGTTATTTCTAAACGCCACTTCTTTGTCCTTATTTATCCGAATTATATACGAAGAACGTAAACAAATGAATAGAGTATTAAAATAAGTTCCTTGGCCTTGTTGCACAAATGTAGAAGTGCATCATCTTACCTTGTCCCTACAAAATGAAAAACTACTCTAACAAATGGAGTAGCAGTGTTATGCTGTTGGCGGCTAATATATGTCGCACTTCTAAGTGTCGTACCAATAATAATATCATTAATAATGGCGAAGTTACATATTATATGGAACACGGAGTAAGATTTTTAGTTGTGTGTTTAAAATCAACCTTGTTTAATTTTTCTAACTGATATATTACGCTACTAAAACTAAACGTTGATAATTCGAGAAAGATGAATTAGGCATCCAGTTAAGACTACAAAAGTTGAGAGAAACGTGACAAAAAAGCTGAAGAGAGAGAGTGAGTGAGTGAGACTGTGACATGGACTTCTTCACTTTCTGATTAGCTACCTGCAACAAGCAACAGCATGACCTCACATTACTTACTCACTCACAATCACAACTCACTTGACTTAAATTATTTTCTCCTGTAAATTTATTTACTTAATTCCACGTGTCAATTATCCATACATAAAACACTTGTAAGCTACAAAAAGAAAAGAGATTTCCACCATTTATTTTCTTACAATTTTCTCATACCCCACATTCCAATAATCAATATAATGCAGATAAAAAAAAAAGGACAGCAAAAAGAAAGAAAGTGAGTGACTCAGAACTGCAGAAGAACTTAGAAAAGTTAAGAAGAAGACACATTTTATTTCTTCTTTATTTTTTTTTTGTGTGCAAGGTCTGTTCTTTTCTTCTTCACTCTTCCTTTTTTTTTCTGCTTTTAATTTTACGTTTAATTATGTTGTTAATGCTGACACATTTTTTTCTTGGTGAAGTTAGAGTAAAAGAAACAGTAAAAATGGATGATTTGTGGGCTTCAAGAGTTCATTCTTCTAAGCATTTTTCAGCTCATCCCACTTCATCAGGTTGGTAATTATTTGTTTTGATGGCATTAAATTTTGGTGAAAAGTTGTTAACTTTGATTTTTGTTGGTGAGATTTCATGTATAATAATTAAATTTCCTACCTGCCTTGCTTCTCACTTTCCTGAAACTCAATTTGGTAATTTTTCATGGTTCTGTTTGATTATCTGATCAGTTATTATCTTCAAGCTACTGAGCTTTTTTATGATTTTTTTTTTTGGTGTGTATTATGTTTTCGACATAGGGGTAAAAATTTTATGGAGTTACTTCTATCGTGAGACCACCTCATCGTATGAGACTAGTTAAAAAGTTGGAATGTGGAATGGGGTAATAATTAGGGGGGTGGATATGTTAAAACTTAAAAGAGCAAAATTTTCCTATATCATTGTATAAAGTTAAGAAGGTAAAATATGGAAGGGTTGGTGCAAAGTTAATGTGCAAAGGCAGGATTTTTAGAGATTATTGTTGTTGTTCTTTGCTAATTGTAGCCTTGTAGGAGTTACATGTTCTGTTATTAAATGTGAAAGTAGGATTTTTTTAGACTTTAGAGGTTATTATTTGTTGGTTCTTTGGCTGAGTAGATGTTGGATCACTTGGATGTTTTGCTAATCATAGGAAGTACATGTTATTGACAGGAAATCAGGTGTTTTTGGATAATTCAGATGTAAATGATGATGCAAAGTCTTATTTCACTTGTCCGTTTTGTTATGTGGATATTGAACTTTCTATGCTTTGTGATCACTTGCAAGAAGAGCACTGCTTTGATGTTAATAATGCGGTATGTCGTTCAATCGTTTCATTTTTTATTCCATGTTTTCTCACTAGTGCTCTCAGCCATGAAGCCAATTTGTGGACTAATGTGGTTGTGATATGATTGTGGTTCTTTCTTGTTGGAATGCTCTCGTTCTAACAGTTGTTTGTAGATGATAGACCAGAATACAAATTCTTGAAATTAAAATATTCGACAAGAGCTGTGGTACTTGCATATTTTGTGACAATAGGGCCGGGCTTGGGGCTCTTGCTCTATCGGTTTCTCTAGAATTGGGGACAACCTTCAAGTTTAACATCCTAAAAAAGCATTTTGATTAGATGTGTACTGTTAATTTGGCGCGGGTTCTTCTTTATAGGCACTGGGGTAATGATAAATCTACTGAAGAGTTCGTCTTCTTTTGAACCCCTGAACCTTAATGGCTTATGTAAGCAGTACGCACCTTTGTTGGCATCATTACGATTTTCCCATATGCAATTTATTTTGTGGGAGTGCTACACTTCTTCAATATGATTCCTACTTCCATGTCTATGATATCAGGTTTGTCCCGTGTGTGCACTGAATTTAGGCAAGGATGTAACTGGACATTTTCAAGTGCATCATGCAAATTCAATCAAGGTATTTTGTTGTTTGAAATTTCAAGTCCATCATAAACGACTTGTCTTCCATGTTATCTCCTCATCTTCACTTCATTTCCTAAGATATTCAAGTCATTCTCAGATGCCGAAAAGGTCTCAAAAGTCAGGATTCTGGAGCTTCTATGCAGGAAGGAATTCGCTCAGTGGCCTAAACGCAAAGAATGGCATCGAAAATGTGAATGGTTCAGCACCTGATCCGCTTCTCTCCCCATTTTTGTTTAACCTACCTTACTCAGGGAGTAAGGATAACCAATCACAGCACTCATGTTCCACTGATGACGTATTATCTATACCTGAGACAGAAAGGTACATTCCTACAGTCCTACTTCATTGAACATTGATTGGTGGTTTAATGCGTCTAAACAATCGTTTGTACAATTTTCTGTGTGTCCCATGCATTGTGCACGCTTTTAGTTAACATGTGGTAAATGCCTAAGCACTGGTAAAGGTTTAACCTTCACCATAGAGAGCAGCCTTCCTTCATATGATACGTATCTCCTCAGAATGAACATTCTTATAAGTGCATTTGTTACCATGTCATGATTAGTCTGAATACTAAAATGTCACTCAGGAGGACCTAGGTGTTGTTACTTTACTTATTAACTCAAACTTGGAGAGATTGCCTCACATTTCCCGTTAGGTGGGGGCCTTTGAGGCACTTGGTTGGCAGGTAGCTACAATTGCTATAAGTTCTTACTATTTCTCTTCAGTTGTGTTGGAGTTAACTCAAGTATATAACTGGAAGTCCACTCAGCTCAAATTCAGAACAAATTTATGTTTTGACGAATTGAAAATTGCAGTAGACACTAGCTTTACATGCGTACCTTTCTACTTAAAGAAAATGCTTGTCGGAGTATTTCGATTCAGTTGTTTGCTTTTCTTCAAGCACAACTCCTACAGATGCTTACTGCGGCAATTGTCTGTTTGTGCTGATACAGCACCAAACCCATGCTAAATCAAGGAGAGTCAGAAGGAGATTCTAAAGAGATGAGGCAGAGGGCTGCATTCTGTCAGCAGTTGTTTTTCTCGACCATCTTATAATACCAATGCAACCATTCCCAATCTACACACCACATATGTTAAGATCTCTACTTTCATCAAGCATCAGGTTCATCTCAAGTGTGGCATGCTGATTTTCGGTAGTACGACTATTTTGCAGGATATTCATTCACATTCCTGAGGACGAAAAGAATGCGGTTAGTGAAGCCTTTTAACAATCATGTATAGCATATCTTATGGTAATCTGTAACTTGTAGTGAAGCAAATGTGGTTAAATTTAGACAGTAGTATTGTTGCCCTTGAAATACTAGTACTATTATCTTAATGAAAACAGGCTGCTATATTGGTGCTGCAGAATGTGCAGGCAAATAATCCTGTATTTGTTAATGACGCACTTGCAGATCTGAATGTAATTACCCTTTCGTCGAGCCGATTAGGCAAAGATGGTAATCTAAGATTTCTTAATCTCTAATTAAGCAAAATTTATCACACGCTTTTGTCCGTTTACTAGTGAAGTTTCATGGAAATTTGCCAAGCAAAGCCACTGCTGAATCTGATGCTACATTGCTGTCAGTAAATTTTCATAGTTTATTGTTTATTTTATTCTTCTCTTTTCATGGAATACTAGTATGTGATTAGGAAAAATCTTAGGTACGAATATATGACCATCTCACGTAATTTACCATAAGACGGTCTTTACACCGAAACTTTATTGTTCTACCAAGTGTTCGAACAATGTATAGGAGTCACTATGAACAAAAGACGGTTATATTATGAATCGAAGATATTAGATTGGGTAAAAATTTGCTACAATTGCAGTAAATTCTCGTAATATATAGTTACAACTTACAACTTACATATATTTGCTCTGTCAATCTCTGTTAAAAAAGAATGCAGGATGTTAGATTGTTGTTACTTGAACCATAGCCATAAGACTAACAAACACAGCACAAACAGCTGTTATAAACTGATGTCTTTCTATAACCATGACCTTGATAAGATGCATTGCAATATCAGCAGTAATCTTCCACCCTTCATGAGCTAAAACACGTCTTCGCTTTCCTGAAAAGGCTAACAGAACTAGAACCGTGATCCACGCAAGCATTGTGGTCCGAGCCACTAGAATCAAGCATATTGACCCTAGAGAGATTGCGGCAAGGATGAAAAACGCGGTCCTTAGAGTCGAGGATTCGGTCTCATTGCGGCCGGAGGAGTAGGAGGAGAGGGTGTATGATACAAGCAAGAAGCACAAAAGGGAGAGTGATATGCTTGTGGTTGAAGTTTTTGTTCTACTTGTACTCATAATATAAGTTAAGAGAAGTTATAAGAGAAAAAAAAGGTTCTAAATGTGTGGATTTGGTAATGGTTGAGAGATTATATAGTGGGAATTTTTTGGAGAGAATTTTTGGGAATAATGTGAAGCACATGGGGCAGCTTGGAGATTAGGAAGTGCCAACCTTATTTAAACCAGAAATTGTCGGGTGTACGATCATGTTGTGTTGATTAACTGTGTGTTTAGTGATAATAATGGTGTACTAATCATATGATAATAGCTTGCAAATCACCCTTGATTTCTTCGAATAGGTGGGAAAAGATTATACTGGCATTCTTTTATAGTTCTGTAATCTTTAACCCAGGTTGAGGATCCTTATAGTTATTTTTTTGGTAAAATTGGTGGAATTTGGTAAGATTAATAATAAGACAAAACAAAAAGAATTTTGGAATGCACAAAAAAAATATAAAACTTTACCACGTAGAGTTTATCTTCAACTATATAGGATCCAAATCTATATAAAAGTGTCTAAAGAGTTAAACCACAAGTTTAGATTATTAGACCTAGAGCATCATCCATTCGTTATGGAACCGGTGAAGTGAATCGAAAGACTCAATTACTTGAACAACTCACGTCAGAACCCCGTTTACATGGGCTCAAAACGAGAAGACATGGTCCAAATAAAACATGGAACTATTCTAAACAGATTAAAACTTGAGATTACTACGAGAAGATGACTTGGTCGACAAACACACTAATATAAGTTCAATGCAGCACATTCATTGATTCAACATATATTCAAAGATCATTTGGAGTAAAACGAAGATTATTTAAAGAAATCGGTTCAACATTTTGCCAACAATTTTGGCCCAATTTTTAACGGTAACATAGATGTCGTCGTAAATAATCTCTGACATTTTATTACCCGAACTCTCAACAAACTGATTACAAAAGGTGATCTTGACCAATATACTATTTGGACCAGCAACATCTAATTTTGCACCCTTGAAATCTCTCTTCCACACTTTGTCTACCACACCCTTATACATAAGACGAGCAGCTAAAAATTGATCATGACATTTTTCCAGGCCACCTTTCAAAGAATAATTAGTACCGTTCCAGTCTATCGTGTCCAAGTCCAGGTTGTTTAGAGAAGTATAACCACAATCTATGGCATATATACTATAACACCAGAGTCATTTGCAGTTTTACTCTGGATAATGATTCTCACATTTTATGCTATTGGTTATTCCTCTGCTTGATTGATTTCACTAATGTCCTGTTTATACAAAGTTTTAGAGTGTGAACAATATCTTCAATTTGTCTAGATTAGTTAGCATATCTTACACTATTGGTAACTTTTGTACACAGAAAATAGTAATAATTACAATTCTAAATTAATAAGATTACAAATATTATGATGATATGATTTATTAGGAAATTCATTATCTCATATATCCAATTTTGATACATTAGTACATTACCATATAAAACGACATTGGTTGGGTCCTAGTTGGGAAGATATCATATTGTTCATTTTATTTCCTCCTAAATAATTATCTAAAATCTACAAATTAAATTTAATATACTACTAAAGGAGATGCGGGTGATTAGAAGTGATATGAGTTTCCTAGGGTTTGAAGAGAATATGGTGTTGGATAGGGCGGCGTGGAGAGACGCTATCCATGTGGAGGACTAAATTTGACTATTTTTAGTTTCTTTGTTTGGTTTTCCTAACTTGTTCCAAAACTTTTCCTTACTTGGTGTTCAAAGTTTATATGTTTTTAACTAATTTTCAAACTTTTTACTTATTTTGAGGACTTTCCAAAACTCTTTCCGAAAGTGTTTCAACGTTTCAAAATGGTTCACATCGTTTTTGAAATTTTATGGCGCGCATAAGACGGTTCTTAGACGACGATTCATGTTAGCCGACCCCAAATCATTCTGGGAATAAGGCTTGGATGTTGTTGTTGTTGTTTACTAAAGGGGGTTAATTTCAAAGGATTTTCCACCGTACCCTTAAGGTATCTGAGTTTTTGGCGTATCCCAACCCTGAGGTTTTTGAGCTCCCTATAATACCCATGAGGCTTGCAAAAGTAATCGTGTCTAACACCGTGTTATCTACACTCTCTAGTGTTTTAAGTAATGAGAACTGTTGTGAACTTATTAAAACTTGAAATTATTATGAAACGGTAATAATGAGTCAAACTTGAGATTACTTTCGACAATTATTTTCGTAAACGAAGAAAAAAGCTCACAATTATTCAACATATATATTCAAAGATGATGTTGAGTAAAAACGAAGTTTATAGAACTTGGTCCAACATTTTGGCAACAATTCTGCCCCAATCTCTAACGACATTATTTAGATCGTTGAACATAATTTCTGGCATTTTATTACCCGAACTCTCAAAAATCTGATAGCAAGAAGTGATCTTAACCAACATACTATCTTGACCAGCAACATCTATTTTCGCACCCTTGAAATCTCTGCTCAACACTTTGTTTACCACACCCTTATACATAGTAAGAGCAGCTAAAAATTGATCATGACATTTCTCTAGGGCACCTTTCAAAGAAACATCCGTACTATTTAGATCGAGGTCCGTCGTGTCGTACTGTAATTTGCTTAGGGACTTAAGACCACAATCCATGGCGTATTCTATAACACCAGAGTCATTAGCAGTTTTACTCAATGAATAAGAATTCTCACATTTTATGCAAGTATCGTAATCATCTGTTCCTCTGCATAGCCTCTCTACTAGAGCTTCATCTCCGTTTACGACGAATACGAGATTTTGAAGAGTTATGATCCAAACAAGAACACCAACAACAGTAACTAGTAGTTGTTGTGCTGATTTTTTGGTATACATTTTGTGAAGAATTATATTATGATCAAGCTAAGGGCATATTATGATCAAGCTAATTAGGGCTCTCTTTGTTTTTGTAATGTACAGAGATGAGTGTTTATGTAAAGGTTTATTTAGAGTGTGAACATTATCTTTAATTTGCCTAAATTAGTTAACATATCCTACATAATTGGTAAGATATAAAAGAGAGAAAATAATATCATGATTACATTCCAAATTTATAAGATCACAATATTAACAAGGAGTAATTCTAAGGTGCTTGACAAGTTTCGCAAAGTACAATAAGAGCCATCATCTTAACCATCCATAATGTTGAAAATCAATCTACATCATCCATTATTTTTATTTAGGTATATTTTATAAATTATATTGTAAATAATCAAAAAAATTAGAAAAAAATACATTTATTTAATCTTTAATGTTTATATATACCTTGTACAAACTATATCTAATATAATTTGATTATTTTTTCCTTTTGGAAAAATTCATTAAGTTATTTAAAAATGATTTATTAGGAAATACATCCAAATTTGATACATTACTGTATTAAGATTAAGATTTTATGGGTCCTGCTAGTTGGTAAGGGATTATTAATTAGATTCAATTTTTTTCCTAAAAGGTATAGTCGTGTCGATGTCCAATGCGGATCTGGACAGGGACATGGGGACGACACGGTTGGTTAGGTGTCCAGTTTTATTTTTTAAAGTGCGGACACAAAACCTCATTTTTAACGTAACGGATAGTGGATGGATGCCTTTTGAACATGGAAAACGTACATTTTATTAATGGTCGTTTGGTTGCCAAGTAAAATCATGGGAATTCCCAAGAATTGGAAAAATTGGAGCCGTTTGGTTAACCAAATTCATAGGAATTGAGAATTCATGGGAATTTCCAATTCCTACAAAATGGACATTCCTACATGAATTTACTTTCCACATCCAACCAATAAACCAAACAATTTTGAGAAATTCCCATGAATTTCTAATTCCCGGGAAGTGAAATTGCACGAGAATTCCTAAAACTCTTATGCAATCAAACGACCACTTAGCATTTGGCCAAAGAAAACATTCCCATCCTCGATATTCTGATCTTATTATTCTCTCTCCGATCCACAACGAGTGCAAGTCTTCATCTCGGCATCATTGTTAGTTGTTGATCGAGACGACATTTGATTATGCTTTTTATGAGCTTCTTATTTGTTATAACTTACTTAGGAATCCGACAACATTTTTGGTATGGTAAGAATAAGCACGCTACCCGTACAAAAGTTAAGTAACTCTTCTAACCAGGGTATCACCTAAATTATCTGACGATAAGATACAAAAAAGAGGGGAGGGGGTACAAGGGCATTGTTTATTTGTTGTTATTAATGCAAAGCATCCAACATTTTGACAACAATACCGTCAAAATCCCTATAGACAAAACCTAAGTCCTTAGACAAAATTTTAGGCATTTGAGCACCTTCATTATCAACCATTTCTTGACAATAATAAATCCTAACCAAAACAACACCACTAATAATCTGCTTTGCACCTCCAAAATCTCTGCGTTTTACTTTGTCTCTGACGCTGTCAATTGTACCGAAAACTTCCTGAAATACGTTGAAGCAGTAGATTAGGGATCGGCTCAACTTCGGATCATCAGCAGCACCACTTACACAATCCATTGTGTCCTTAGAAAGAGTGCTGAGGTCCCTAAAACCACAGTTTACAGCAATTTGGACTATATCAATGTCTGTTATTGCAGTAGTTGATGAGTTGCTTGGACCTGAAGTCACGCATTTTTTGCAATCATCGTAATCTGTTGTTGCTTTGCATAGCTTCTCTACTAGATCTTCATCCCCGCTTACTGTGACCGCGAAATTTTGCAAAGAAATGATACAGAGAAGAGCACCAACAGTGAGTAGTTGTGTTGTTTTGGCATACATTTTCATAGAAATGATCAAGATATATAACTATATAAGGTTCTATGAATTTCTAGAGATTATTTAATTTTTGTAATGTTGAATTGGTGATGTTATGGAGTCTATATAGCATACAACAGTCTAGGCTATGTTAATTAAGCTGTATTATTAGGCGTTTATGATTTCAACTAGTTTGAGTACTTAATTATTAGGTTATTAATTATCGGGTAGATTTCGTATTTATTGATTTCACACCATTTACCTAACTTTTTTTCTACTTTGTAACGCTTACCTTAAAAAAAAAACAATAAGTCCGAAAGTAGTAATAAAGTGTACTAGTATTTATTACTATTAGTAGTGTAACGTTCTTGTTTCTAAATATCAGAAATTATAGCATTATTCGTGAGGTTGATTCTAGCTAGAAAGCCAACTCGAATCGTCTTAATTAAATACTTAATAGAATTCGTATATTGACTCGAACTGCACTAAGTTAGACCCAAGTTAGTCACTTGCTTGTTATTTTAATTTCAAAATGAACTTGAAATCATGTTTTTACCGCATGCACTAGATAAAACCTATAAAAAATTAGTTACTTGTTATTTTAATTAGGATTTCGGAGGGTGCAAAACGTGAGGAAATACCCAGACACCGAACTTATATAAGTAGAATAAAACTTGAAACAATTGCGAGAAATTGAGTAAAAATTAATATTATTTTCATTAATTTTTCAATGCATGCATAACATTCAACATATATATATATTCAAAGAGAAAACATATATAATATAATCTAAGTAAGTTTATTATAATAATCCCTCCAACATTTTGACAACAATTTTGCCCCAATCTCTATTGACAATATCCAAGTCAGTAGACATAATCTGGGGCATCTGAGCACCCACATTCTGAAGAAATTGATAACAAGAGTTAATCTTAACCAATACATAACCAGTAATATCTCCTTTAGCACCACCGAAATCTCTGCCATTCACCTTGTTTCTCACACTTTGAATAATTTCAGTAGCTTGTAGAAATACTTTGAAGCAGAAGTCGAAGGCCTGAAACATTTTCGGATCAGAAGTGTTCGTTTGACAGTACGTTGTGTCTACTCTTAGAGTGTTCATGGACCTTACAGCACAAGTTATCGCGATTTGTACTAAACCTGTGTCTGAAGCTGATGAACTGGTTGGATCAGCATTCTCACATCTTACGCAACTTTCGTAATCTTCTGTTGATTTGCATAACTTCTCTCTTAGGGCTCGATCTCCGTTTACGACAATTGCGAAATTTTGCACTGAAATGATCCACACAAGAACTCCTATAGTGAGTAGTTGTGATGATGTCTTGGCATACATTTTGCAAAAAAAGTAAAATGATCAAGATGGATGTGATTTTTTTGTTCTTCAATTTTCTTGTTAAATTATGAAAGACTATTGATTATTTGTGTAGTGTTTAGTATATAACACTAATAACAGCATATATAATTGCATACTATATATACTCCAATTTGCATCAATATCCAATAAAATGGATACATTAGTAAATAAATGCTGATTTTGTTGGTCCTGGTAAAAGATCATTTTCTTCCTAATAGGGTTTGTTATTTCTCCTCTATATGGTAATTGTTGATCATGTCCATGTAAGTACAAAGTATGGATATGGTCCATTTATAACTACAAATGTAATGTGAATTTGATTATATCCTTTAATTATTATTATTGTCCTCTATATGGTAATTGTTGATCATGTCCACTTTGAAAATAGATCAAAATTAACAAAATTGGATGAAATCAAAGGATATAATCTACGGTTTCACGCAAAATTAAACAACTACTCAAACTGGAGTAGTACTGGATCAAATAAAGGCACTCCAAGAATATCCACCGTGATCTTTTGAGAACAATTGAATATTTTGAAAAAAAAAAAGTTCAAATTTACCATATATGTAGTATATAATCTAACATTTTTGGCTAAAGAAGGAATAGAAAAAAACTCAAAATTTTGTAAGAACTCTGAACTCATAGAGGTCATATTGTGTGTTGTAATAAATACGGAAGATAATACACGTTTCCTTCCTCCCTTCATTGCTATGATAGACGTGACTCTGACTCAACTTAAATAGATAGCTTATAGCGCGCGAGAATGTGCCAAGAACGAAGAAAATGTATTAATCGTCAGACCATCTGTATTAGTCTAGAGGCTGATATAACTGGTATAATATTGATTTATTTAATTAAGATAAATTGTGACTTCATATAATCTGTCGAAATGTTAACTTCCGATTTAATGAATACAAATGGTATCTTATAATACTAACTTTAGTGTATAACATTCAATCTCTAAGTCACCAAAATACAGCATCCTCATCAAGCAACTATCTAGGTGACTTAGCTTTAATATAAAGCTTCTAACATGTCGTTAACAATTTTGTTCCAATCCCTTTTAACAAAGACCAAGTCCCTAGACATACTCGAAGGCATCGGATTACCAGTAGCTATAACATTGAGTTCACATTTATTAACCCTAAGCAACATAACACCAGAAATATAATCCACTGCAGTTCTGAAATCTCTGTTATTCACCTTGTCTCTCACAGTTGCAATCGCGTCAGTAGCTTGTTGAAACTCTTGAACGCAAGAGCCGAACGTCTCCTTCATTTTCTGATCGGTAGCGACTTTTTCGCAGTACATGGTGTCTATGCTTAGGGTGTTCATGGACCTTGTTGCACAATTTATAGCAATTAGTACTAAACCTGTGTCTGAAGTTGTTGAACTCGTTGGATCAGCATTCAGACATGCTTTGCAACTGTTGTAATCTTCCGTTGCTCTGCATAGTTTCTCTACTAGGGCTTGATCTCCGTTTACGACAAACGCGAAATTTTGCACTGAAATGATCCAAACAAGAACACTAAAAGTTAGTAGTTGTGCTATTTTGGCATACATTTTGCAAAGATATGATCAAGATTTATGTGTTTATTTTTCTTTCTTTTCCTGTTTTTCAAAGGCTATTAATTGGTTTTTTAATTTTGTGTAATGTTTGTTTTGTGCTTCATGGAATATATAGCATCAGAAGATGTGTTTATCTTAATTTGTTAAATTTGCATCAATATCCAAAATAGATACATTAGTAAATAAATCATGATTTTTTTTAAATAAATAAATAAATCATGATTTTCTTTAAAATAAATAAATAAATCATGATTTTGTTGGTCATACTTGGTAGTAAGATATTGTGTTACTAGTATTATATTTATCCAAAATGAATACATTACTTTAAAATCTTGATTTTATTGGTCATACTTGGTAAGAGATTGTGTTACTAATTTGCATCACTATCCAAAATTGATTCATGACTAAATAAATCTTGATTTTGTTGGTCCTACTTGGTAAGAAATTGTGTATGTTACTAGTTTGCATCAATATCCAAAATTGAAATATTACTAAAATAATCTTGATTTGATTGATCCTATTTGGTAGGAAGTTGTGCTACTAGTTTGCATCAATATCCAAAATGGATACTTTACTATTAAATCTTGATTTTATTGTTCCTATACTTGGTAATTAAGAGATTGTGTCACTAGTTTGCATCAATCTAATCTAACACTATATATTTAAACCTGCAACCAAATCTTTTTCAAGAGGACACTTGGCACCTATCAATTGGATATTACAATGAAATTATACATTATGGTAATTATTAGGTGGTTTATGTAAAACATTATCATGATGATAAGTTAATTAGCTAATTATGGAAAAACTAATTTATGATAATAAACTAAAATATATGTGAAATAACAGATGACGAGATAGTGGGATGAAATTGAAATATAAATGGATAACATGATAGTGGAATAAAAATGAAATAGTATAACGGGTGAGTGAAATGAAAATAAAATAATATAACGTGTGATGTAAAAGCGGAGACGAAACAAAACCGTGATGCGTGAGTAGAAATAAATGATACTATAATATGACGGTGACCAAAGTCGAAAGAAAAAAAAATAATGTAAAATATTATAGCAAAAATAAACCTACGTTTTTATAAAACGAGTATATATACAATCTACAAAGAAGTACTTTTTTAGCCACCAAAGTGATGAGGGTGGGATCTAAAAAACACCAAATGGTATTTGGTATACATAAAACACCAAAGTTGAAAAACTTGTTTTATAAACACACTTTGAATTATTTGGGTATTTATTAAACACCAATACTACAAAAAAAAAAAAAAAAACTAAAAAAAAAAATATGTTTGTACTTACTGAAATTAAGAAAGACTAGTCTCCCTTCACAATAGGTAAATATATAAATCAAGTTCATTGATCTAGAAAAAAGTGACATAATTGAGCAAATGTCAAAAAAAAAATTTAGGAACATGATTGTAACGTACTATATAGTTTATAGCATAGAAACTTGTTTAGAAGTCCAAGAATCGTCATAAATCCATACAAAGTGACAAGCGTAGAGTCAAATGTAATACTTCACAAAATGAGGAACCAAGACTCCAACCCAACAAGTAAGGTCGTAGGCTATATTCATTTATGTTTGGAGAATATTTGGCGTTTTTCGAAAAATTGATGAAATTTGACAATAATCGCAGGACATAATTCATTATTTAACGATAAAACGGCTTCGGAGCAAAAACGGCTCAAAATTTTGTGATAGTCTCTAAAAATGATATAATGAGGATTGGCAAAATATTAGGGCCGAAAGCCTAAGAGAAGGTTAAAAAAATAGCCAAAACGGTTATAAATCCACGCAAAGTGACGAGCGCCGAAATGCATGAAATAGTTCGCAAAATGAGGAACCAACAATCACATCCAACAAGTATAATCCTAGGCTATGTTCAGTAATGTTTGGAAGACATTTGGCGTTTTTCGAAAAATTGTTCAAATTTGACCAAAATCGGAGTACATAATCCACGGTTTTTCGATAAAATGGCTACACAGAAAAATCGGCTCAATTATTTGTGGTAGTCTGTAAGTATGATACAATGAAGATTAGCAAAATATAAGAGTCAAAAATCTAAGAGAAAATAAGGAAAACGATCAAAACGGTCATAAATTCATACAAAGTGATGACTGTTGAATCAAATGTAACACTTCACAAAATGAGGAACCAAAACTCAAATTCAACAGGTATAGTACTCGGCTATCTTAATTAATGTTTGGAGGATATTAGGCGTTTTTCGAAAAATTGATCAAATTTTGACCAGAATCGTACTATTTTTCGATAAAATAGATCCAGAGCAAAAATGGCTTAAAGTTTGCTGGCATTCTGTAAGTATGATATAACGAGGATTGGAAAAATATTAGGGCCGGAAACCTAAGAGAATGTTAGAAAAACATCCAAAACGGTCATAAATCCACACAAAGTGACGAGCGTCTAAACGCATGAAATAGTTCACAAAATGAGGAACCAACAATCAAATCCAACAAGTGTAGTCCTAGGCTTAAAAGGCCAAAACGGTCAGAAATCCACACAAAGCGACGAGCGTCGAAACGCGTGAAATAATTCACAAAATGAGGAACCAACAATCAAATCCAACAAGTATAGTCTTTGGCTATTTTCAGTAATATTTGGAAGACATTTGGCGTTTTTTTAAAAATTGATCAAATTTGACCAGAATCGCAGTATATAATCTACGGTTTTTCGATAAAATGGCTAAGGAGATAAATCGACTCAATTTTTTGTGGTAATCTCTAAGTATGATACAATGAAGATTAGCAAAATATAAGTCAAAAACCTAAGAGAAAATAAGGAAAACGACCAAAACGGTCATAAATTCATACAAAGTGAAAACTGTCCAAACAAATGTAATACTTCACAAAATGAGGAACCAAAACTCAAATCCAACAGGTGTAGTACTCGGCGATCTTAATTAATGTTTGGAGGATATTAGGCGTTTTTCGAAAAATTGATCAAATTTTGACCAGAATCGTAGTACATAATTCACTATTTTTCGATAAAATAGATCTGGAGCAAAAATGGCTCAAAGTTTGGTTGCAGTCTGTAAGTACGATATAACGAGGATTGGAAAAATATTAGGGCCAAAAACCTAAGAGAATGTTAGAAAAACATCCAAAACGGTCATAAATCCACACAAAGTGACGAGCGTCAAAACGCATGAAATAGTTCACAAAATGAGGAACCAACAATCAAATCCAACAAGTGTAGTCCTAGTCTTAAACGGCCAAAACGGTCATAAATCCACACAAAGCGACGAGCGTCGAAACGCATGAAATAGTTCACAAAATGAGGAACCAACAATCAAATACAACAAGTATAGTCTTAGGCTATCTTCAGTCTTGTTTGGAAGACATTTGGCGTTTTTAGAAAAATTGATCAAATTTGTCCAGAATCGCAGTATATAATCTACGGTTTTTCGTTAAAATGGCTCTGGAGCAAAAACAGCTCAAATTTTGGAGATAGTGTCTAAGTATGATATAATTAGGATTTGCAAAATATTTCAATCAAAAACCTAAGAGAAGATAAGAAAAACGGGCTAAACGGTCATAAATGCACACAAAGTGACGAGCGTCGAAATGCATGAAATAGTTCACAAAATAAAGAACCATCAATCAAATCCAACAAGTATAATCTTAGGCTATCTTCGGTACTGTTTGGAAGACATTTGGCAATTTTCGAAAAATTGATCAAATTTGACCAGAATCGCAGTACATAATCCACGATTTTTCGATAAAATGGGTCCGAAACAAAACCGTCTCAAATTTGGGTGGTAGTCTCCAAGTATGATATAATGAAGATTTGCAAAATATAAGTGTCAAAAATGTAAGAGAAAATAAGAAAAACGGCGAAAACGGTCATAAATCAATACAAAGTGACGAGCGTCGAAACAAATGTAATACTTCACAAAGTAAGGAACCAAGACTCCAATCCAACAAGTATAGACGCCAATCCAAAATAATTCATTAATTTTTTGGGGGACATTTAGCGTTTTTCGAAAAATTGATCAAATTTGACCACAACCGTACCGCAGTATATGATACACGGTTTTTCGATAAAATGGCTTCGGAGCAAAAACGGCTTAAATTTTGGTGGTAGTCTCAAAAAATGATATAACGAGGATTTGTAAAATATTAGAGTAAAAAGCGTAAGATAAGATAAGGAAAGCGGCTAAAACGCTCATAAACCCATACAAAGTGACAAGCGTTGAAACACATTAAATACTTCATAAAATAAGGAACCGACACTCAGATCCAACAAATATAGTCCTAGGGTATTTGCAATGTTTGGAGGACATTTTTCGTTTTTCGAAAAATTGATTAAATTTGACCCGAGTCGCAGTACATAATCCACGGGTTTCGATAAAATTGCTCCGGAGCAAAAACGGCTCAAATTTTGATGGTAGTCTCTAAGTATGATATAATGAGGATTGAAAAAATATTAGGGCCGAAAATCTAAGAGAAGATTAGAAAAACAGCCAATACGATCATAAATCCGTACCAAGTGACGTGTGTCGAAACTCATGAAATATTTTTGGCTTTTAATTTGTCGACAATATAAACTCCAGTTCTATCCATAACATTAAGGTATAACTTTAATGCAGAACATCTAACATTTTTAAAACAATATCACCCCAGTCCCTGGTGACATTAGCTATGTCACTAGACACAGCCTGTGGCAGCTGAGTGCCCTTAGATTTTGCAACATCAGTACAAGAATTAACATTCACCAGAATAGCAGTACTGATAGTCTGTTTTGCGCCTGCGAAATCTCTACTACTCACTTTAGCAGAAACTGCATTAATCACAGGTTTCGCAGCCTCGACTTGATCGAGGCAGGTGTTGAGAACATCCTTCAACACAGGGTCAGAAGTACTACCTTGAGATTTATACGAGTCCTCGTACAGCAGGTCCATGTCCTGAGCAGCACAGGTCATGACAATCTTGACTACACCAGTGTCTGTCGCGGTTGGACTGCTTGGATCAGAGGCAACACATGCTGCGCAAGCTTCAAATGCTGTCGTTGCTTCGCATAGCTGCAGTAATAGATCATGATCCCCGTTTACGACCAAAGCGAAATTTTGCAGAGAAATTACCCAAACAAAAACACCAACAATTAGGGACGATATCTTCGCATCCATCTTGTGTTATGCAGACGCAAATTGGGGATTTTACGCTTTGTTGTTGCTGTAAACTGGGGTGATCGAGGAATTGGTTATTTGTGCCACATTGGGTTTTATATGTACCATATGCACTGAATTGCAAAGCAAATAATATCCGAATTGATACGATATTAATTAAATGGATTCGTGATCACGATATGATACTTCGCAAGGTAATTGACTGATTTTCTTCCTAGGAAGTAATAAAACAACGGGATTTCTAACGTGTGTCCATAGGGCTCATGACGCCTCTCAAAGGATCAGTGCAGTTAAATTCAAACTCCGACGAGTCTCGTCGTAGTTTGTTTGAAGATATAAGACCACAAGTCATGGCAACATCTATAATTAACACCCAGTGTTACTCCTTGATTGAGAATTCTCACTTGAAAAAAACATATTGTGGAATCTTTTTGATTAAATCAGGATAATATTTTTTAACCATTGAAGGAAATGAAGTCTTACTATGCGCCCTTGTTAGAAAAATCCATCATAGTTTACTTAAAACAATCTTTACCGTCCATAGCTATAATTTCTCGGCCAAATGACCAAATTGGTATATAAAAATGCACCCAAATACCAGATTGGTGAAAAAAAACTTCAAATGACATATTGGTATACAAAAATGCCAACAGAGCCACATAAGCCTATATTTTTGTCGGTGTTGGAAAACCGACAAAACTAATTGTTTTTTTTTTCAAAAAAATATGAAAATTATTTTTTGACTATTTGTACAAAAATAATTTTGTGTTATGAAGTTTTTTTTTAAAACTTAGAAAATAATTATTTTGGTTACTTTTAAAATGAAAACTAATTTTTTGTGTTGATTTTCCAACTTCGGGGAAAAAAATAGGCCTATTTGACTCTTGTTTTTTATTTATATACCTATCTGTCATTTGAAGTTTTTTTATACCACTCTGGCATTTAGATGCATTTTTATATACCAATTTGGTTATTTGGCCTAATTCATCTAATACTGTATTATATTAGATTATTTACCATCAACCCTCATCATCCCAAAATCGTGGATATATATAGTTCGATTCTGGTAAATCGTTACCAATTTTTTGTGGAAATTAATAATCAAATGTTCTCAAACTGTTCCTTGTTGGATATGAGAGCGGGTAGTTCTTTTGCCCCTTTCCGCACACGTTACAAAGTTCTTTTGCCGATTTTAGGATTTGTCATAGATTTTGGCTCTAGTACATGTTTAAACCCATAGAATCGCCTGTTGTTTCACCCTAAATCAAGAGGTCAGGGGTTCATTCCTGATTCCAACCGTCCTGACAAGATTATTCTTGTGAGTTAAGATTCTCTCAATAATCCTCCTAATCCATGGTACCGAGCCCTTTGGGAACAGTAAATTACCGACACAAAAATAAATAAAAAGGAGTAGTTCATCAACAAGCAATTCTGGGACTATGAAAAGGTATAACATTAATGCAGAACATCCAACATTTTCAAAACAACATCGCCCCACACCATGGAGGCAGTAACTACGTCATTAAACACGACCGGTGGCAACTGAGTGCCCTCAGATTCTGCAAGCTCATTACAAGAATTAACTTTGACTATAATAGTCTTACTGATGATCTCTTTAGCGCCCTTGAAATGTCTACTCTTCACTTTAGCAGAAACTCCGCTGATCAAAGTTTTCACATCCTCGACACGATCACTGCAGATGGCGAGAACTTCCTTTAACACAGGGTGAGAAGTGCCCTCTTTAGCTTTATACGAGTCCTCGGTCAGCAGGCCCATCTCCTTGGCAGCACAAGTTATAGCAATCCCAACTATATCAGTCTCTGTTGCAGTTGAACTGCTTGGATCAGAAGTAACACATTCCATGCAAAAATCGGTAGCTGTGGTTACTCCGCATAGCTTCTGTATTAGATCCTGATCCCCGTTTACGACCAACGACAAACTTTGAAAGTAAATCATCCAAACAAAAACACCAACAATTAGGGATGATGCTTTTGCAGCCATCTTGTATTGGATTTAGGCTTTGTTGTTGCTGTAAACTCGGGTGAGAATTGGTTAATTGTGCCACATTGGGTCTTATATATACCTGAAAACTGGAACAATGTACAGTTTATGCATTTAATAGCAAATCAAAATCCAAATGGATATGATACTTAATTAAATGGATTCTGATCAAGATATTATACCTTGCAAGGTAATTGACTGATTTTCTTCCTAAGAGCCTGATATCTACATTGATTTCAGAATCTCTAAACTGCGTTATTTGCAAATCCATCCTCCCGACTCCCTCCCTAATACCCCGGCGACATTGGCCTTCTTGGCTCGGCATTTCTTTTAAGTTTCAACCAAGAGTCTGGTTCGGATAACAAAATGGTCCAGGCTACTCTTGCAAGCTAACATTAGCAGAAAAGCATGCCTGACTAGCTCCACGAATAAAATTGTAATCCTAAATTCTAGGAACAAGAATGATAGAACAGTAGTAGTTCAATTTAGAATGCAATTTTGTACCCAAAAAAAAATTAGAATGCAAGAAATAAACCGATGAACAAAAACAAACACGAGATAAGATTAATTCAAATCAAATCACATCCCTTATTTACAAGAAGATGAGTAAAACTTGGGATTACTCTCGACAAAATTTCCATAAACGAAAAAACAGTTGTTATAGTAACTTTAAAGCAGAAGATTCAAGTATTCAACATATTCAAATATAAGTCAGTAGACAAAGCCTGATCAGGCAGCTAAGTAAATTGCTCTAACAATTTGACAGCAATTTTGCCCCAATCTCTAGTGACATCATGTATCCCGGCTACTCCCCTGCAGTTTACTGTTTCAACCAGGAATGCTACAGAAGACAATTTAACTAGAATGCAGTTTACCAGCAAGCTCACCAGAAATTGATTCATACGCAATCCAAGAGAAATGAATGGTGTAAGCTAAGACAACATAAAACCGAGCACACGCCACCTAAGAGCAGCAAACATATTGAGGCCAACTCTATATAAAGGCGAAACAAAGCCAAGCAATTGCAAATGTTGCAAAATCTTTAGTACCTCAATAAATCTGATTCAGCTACAACTCAGACCTCATCCTGAGAAGTGAGAACTCTCATCTCGGACAAGGTAAATTACTCCAAGCCCCTCAATCGTTTATAGCTCAAAGAAGCAAAAGGAATCTCCTATTGTATTCAAATAAGAAATTGACACACTGTGATTGCAGCTTATAAGCAACTCGAGTACAACTTGGTAGCTGCATTCACTAGGACAGCAATCACAGCATTGATTCAATCGAGGCCTACCAGTGCAGCACAAGTAATGTCATTCCAAGCAATGCCAAACCAAGCTAATACCCAGTTTTGGAGACAAATTGGACCAAGATCAAGAAAGACCGTAATTTGCCAGGAAATCATATAACTGAAACAGATGATAATGTAATAGCTTAATTGTGACAATGCCGAGGTAAATTTTACAAGCAAGAGTCAAGACTGCCTACAGCACTACTGAGTCGAGCCATGACAAGTTCTAAGCAGACGAAGTTAACAGTAAAGCAAATTCAACTGCCGAATAACGCACCCTCCACAACCACCAACAAGTAGTACAGCCAAGAACCAAAAGTGAGACAATTTCCTGCACTGGTCTAATGCAAACATACCTCATCTCAAATGAAAATTTGCATACTATTATACAGGTATCTCAAACAATATTATCAATTCAATCACAACTATCGCCAATTGCAGTTCAACCAAAAGAATTACTAAGCGCAAGACATTCACTTTTAAAGCAGATTGGAGGAAAACAGACACTGAGCAACCAGGGCATTCAATAGGATAACAGCAGAAGTAAAGCAATTCCAAGCATGGCCAAACCAAGCTAATTCACCGACACAGTATAAGAGACAAATTGGCCCTATTGTAGTATTTGCAAATCCATCCTCCAACTCCCTCCCTAATACTCGGGTGACATTGGGCTTCTTGGCTCAGCGTGGACTATGGAGTGGACTATGGACATAGCCTTAGCCCCATTTCTTTCAAGTTTGAACCAAGAGTCTGGTTCAGATAACAAATGGTCCAGGCTTCTCTTGCAAGCTAACATTAGAGGATACGCATGACATTAATCAAGTTCAAACTGAGTAGTGCACATGACTTATAGCACAGATTCAGAACAGCAATGGTTGAAGGATCGCTCAGGGTAAAAAGATGATAATGTGATCAGCCCTTAGCAGAGACAGTGGAAAGATCCAAGTCTTCCTATTATATAAGTAAAGGCCTGCAGAAAGGAATGCAGTAGGTCTCTACAAGTTTAACTGATGCAGCTACTAATCTGTGACCTATCCTCACTGAAATTTGTTACTTGTTAGGCAAGACGATTTCACGGAAATAAATGACAAAAACATAACAGCAAAGGGTAAGTCATTGCTAACTACATGACTAGTATTGTAATCCTAGGAACAAGAAGTTAGCTATCCACTGCAGTTTAATGTTAGGATAGGAGGTGTTGCAGAATACAATTCAAATAGAATGCAGTTTGCCAAGAAGCTCACCAGCATAACCTTATTCAATAACAAAACAATTATCTCCCCATCCCAGAAAAACGAATGCTGGCTTAAGAGCCTAAGACAACGTAAAAGCACATGCACTATATAATAGCAATAAACATACTGAGCTAACTCCTACAGAAAGAAGGAAGAAAGCCACAGAATTGCAGACGACGAAAGAACTTAATTGCAGAATACAAAGTACCTTAGTACATCTGATTCAGCAACTCATCCTCAGACCTCCCTTCTCAAAGAAGGATGTGGAAGGGGTATGAAAAGTTGAAAACACAGACATTAAGAAAAAACCAGTGAGCTGTAAACCACTTTAAGCCCATCAGTCTTATCAAGCTCTAAGAACCAAAAGTTGGTGAATCCCTTGCTATGTCCAAAAGCAGACACAGACACACTACATTTGTAGTTAATAAGCAAACTTAATAGAACTTGGTAGTGAGCATTCAACAAGATGACATCAAATCAATCACAAAAATGTCAGTGTTCAGCTTGAGTAAACCTGTTCCAAGCAGGGCTAAACCAAGCTACTAGCCTACTACACTAACACGGTATTAGGAACAAATGGAGCAAAAAAAAATCAACAGATGATGATGGCCGGATGGGATAGCTTAACTATGACAATATGCCGAGGTAAATTATACAAATAGGCCATTTGATAAAGGTAGTTCTAGGGAGACAAAATTAACAGTAAAGCAAATTCAAATGCTAAATAATGCCCCCTCCAAAGCTACCAACTCATCAGTGAAGAAGCATAACCCAGAACCAAAGGCACGAAAACTGCCTGCATTAATCAAATGCAAACATACATCATCGCTAATACAGAACTGCATACTATTTCCCAAGTATCTCGAACAACATACATCTATCTCCAAATGCAATGCAATCCAACCAAGAACTGCACGCAATGAAAAACTTACTACTCCAGAGACAAGCTTTTGTAACAAATATTGGAGCAAGAACCAGTAGTGCAAGGACAAACTGTATTGGGTTAAACTGCGGATCTGCCACTCTAACAGAGGATGATGCAAATCCTCAATTATGAGAATGCTGAGGTAAAAGCAAGACATTAGTGCAAACCATGACAGTAGTTTCAAGGATACGGAACCAACAGTGGAGTACATTCAACGGCCAAACAATGCACCTTCCGAAGCTAAATCAAACTCAAACAGTCAATTAGTATAACCAATAACCATTAGTCAGAATACAAACATCTCTCGCAGCTACGACTGAGCTGCATACGATTTCACAAGTATTTCCAACACCTTATCATCATTCAACACAATTACAACTATCTCCAATCGCAATTCAATCCAAACAATCATTAAGCTCAAGACATCAACTTTAACCACAAAGAACAACCAGTAACGCAAAGGCAATCATGTAAAAGGGTGTGAATCAAATTAACACAATTATCTCAAATGTTTTCACTTTCTACTACCCAAAAAAGAACATAAAAAAAAGCAGGTAAAAAAAGGGAAGAAGAAGTAGAAATTTTACAGCTTAAGCCCCAAATCCGCAATTACAACATCATCTCCCTACTCAATAATCTTCTGGATAACGCCAGCACCAACAGTCTTACCACCTTCCCTAATAGCAAACCTCATACCAGACTCACACGCAACGGGGCAAATAAGCTCAACCTCCATCTTCACCCTGTCACCAGGCATAACCATTTTCGACTCCTCATCCTTATCATTCATAATCTTGGTCACCTTCCCAGTCACATCAGTAGTCCTCATATAAAACTGCGGCCGATACCCGGCAAAGAAGGGCGAATGTCGGCCACCCTCTTCCTTCTTCAACACGTAAACAATCGCCTCGTACTTAGTATGAGGCGTAATTGTACCAGGTTTGGCCAAAACCATTCCCCTCTGAATATCCGCCTTCTGCACTCCTCTCAACAGCAACCCAACATTATCTCCCGCCAAACCCTCATCTAGAATCTTCTGGAACATCTCAACTCCGGTGACAGTGACATTCCTTGTATCCCTCATCCCGACAATGTCGACAACCTCGCCCGTCCTCACGGTCCCACGCTCAACCCTCCCGGTGGCGACGGTCCCACGCCCGGTGATGGAGAACACATCTTCGACCGCCATAAGGAAGGGCAATTCCGTCTGCCGCTGCGGAATTGGGATGTATTCATCAACGGCATCCATCAATTGGTAGATTTTATCCACCCATGTGTTGTCACCCCTCTTTATTGTTGGATTCTTCATTAATTCTTCAAGAGCAAGCAACGCGGAACCCGAAATAATCGGAATGTCGTCACCGGGGAAATCGTACGCGCTTAAAAGCTCACGGACTTCCAATTCAACAAGCTGTAACAGCTCCTCATCGTCGACTTGGTCTTGCTTGTTGAGGAAGACAACCATGTTGGGGACACCGACTTGCTTAGCGAGAAGGATGTGTTCCTTTGTCTGCGGCATTGGACCGTCGGCGCCGGAGCAGACGAGAATAGCGCCGTCCATTTGAGCGGCGCCGGTAATCATATTCTTGACGTAATCGGCGTGGCCGGGGCAGTCCACGTGGGCGTAGTGACGGTTTTCCGTCTCGTATTCGACGGTTGCGGTATTGATGGTGATACCACGGGCGCGTTCCTCAGGTGCGGCGTCGATTTCGTCGTATTTTTTAGGGGCGGAGTTTCCCATGGAGGCTAACGCCATGGTGAGGGCGGCGGTGAGGGTGGTTTTGCCGTGGTCGACGTGGCCGATGGTGCCGATGTTGACATGTGGCTTCTTCCTCTCGAACTTCCCACGGGCGGCGCGGACGGTGAAGCGGGTGGTGCGGGTGGAGGAGGCGGCGGTTGAGGAGGAGGAGGAGGAGGTGAATGAAGGGGTAAAAGAGGAAATTAATGTGAGTTTGGAAGGGGTTTTGGGGTGGAATGAGAGGGTCGGGATGAGGGAAGTAGGGGTATTTTGGGAATGATGTTGTGGGGGTTGGTAAGTGAGTGTTGTTGGGGCTGCTCTTGTTGTTGAGAACGCCATTTTTTGAGAAGAAGGGGAAATGAGAGGGTTTTATTTTTTTGGGGGAAGTGATGAAGTGATAAGAGAGAGAGAGAGAGTGGAAGAAAAGAGAAGAGATATGTTTATCTTCTTCTTGAAGCTTTTATTTTTGTGTGGGGAGAAGATTAGAGAAGCGGAAGTGAAAGGATGACCTCTCAATTTCTATTGCTTGCTCTATCCTCTGTGGATATGCCCCTCAGTCCCTCACAGTGCCATATGACTACAAAATTTACCCATTGGGAAATTATAAATCAAAAATCAAGATAAATTTGCAATTGGGGGTGTGTGGCAAGAAATGTGTCGTAGTACGGTTTTAAATTTGAAATCTCGTGTATTACATATTTACTCTCCGAGTGAACTGAACGAATTAAAATTAAATTAAGTGATTGGTGAGTTTAGATAATAACCAAATGTATCTGCATTAACAAGAATTTGCGCTTCCGTAAACGTAAACACTAGAATAAGGTATAAGTGTATAACCCAATCATCAAAGGAGGATGTTAAGGAGATAGCGATGTGTTTTTTACATGGATAATCTCATGGTGGAGAAGAAAAGGGCAAAATTGAGTCCTCATTTATGCCGCGTATCCATATAATCAACCTCTTCTTCACAGAAATCAAACTCAATAATAATATATGAACAAAAAAAATGCAGAAAAATATATTCAAAATTACAATAATATGTGCATTGACAATTTGACAATCTCATTGTTCCAAAAATACTGATGTAAACCCAGAAAGCAACATCAACTGTTGTAAACCACATCAATGCTCTTCCTGAAAATCGTCTAGTACGAATATTCGACTTCACATTCAAAGTGTTCCCGTGGCAGATCAGGCTTTGCCTTACTGCTTTTATGAGCAAAACAGATTCCCATATTCACAACTCTATATACACAGGATGGCATTGATGCTGTTCTACACACCCTGTCAAGTTTCGATAATACTGACAGAACACAGAACTGTCCATACATTAATTTCCAGAGTGGTGATGTCGAACATAAATTTTTAAGACAAACAGGATAAAGGAGTAGAGGACCAAAAAAATGTTCCGGTTGGCAGACTGGTACTAGATGACTAGCTCTCTACTGTTGTTCCAGGGAAGAGAAGATCGATACTCTGCAGCAGGCAACAGCTGATATCAGCAACGGCATCACAATTTAAATCCAACTGCAGATTCAGATCTTTGTTTTATTCGCTTTGGTAACACATACCAGGGGGCTCTGGCAACAGGCATACGTCTAAAAAAAAGATTACAACTAGCACATCGGTAACAGCAGTTAAGTGCATCACCAAGTACAATACAACAATATGCAGAAGTCAGCGAGTGCATCACTTCTAGACTCGGCTTGTATTACAACAGATGAAAGAAGCTGGAGCCATACAAGAATAACAAAGGGGAACAAAATGCCTCCTACATCATTAAGAAGCTCATTCAGGGAGTTTATTTCTAGGCCAAGGGATTGAGAAGCAAGTGTACTGTAATTCTTACATCATTTCTAGGAAATCTAACTTAAATCCTGATACCTGAACCTCTCAGATTCGCAAGAATGAGAAGTACTGCTAGGGCTGCTAAATTATGTCAAGAGGACGAATGCCTTGCATACAATGCTGGCGAAGTAACTTATGTCTAAATGATTGGTAAGCAAGCAACCGCCCTAAAAGGTACGATGTCATCATGCGCTTATATCCTCATAAACACGTCTTGACTTTGAGAGTCTCCTCCTAAGGTTCAACCAGACACTTTGGCAAAACATCTATACAGAGCAGAAAGCATCAACAACTTCAAACACGTAGATGATGAATTTACATCAAGGTCATATGACAGTCTACAGTGAAAATATCAGATTCACAACAAACTAATCTCACAAAGTAAGGTTTTCCCTACAGAGAATGAGAATCCGAAAGCATTTCCTTACAGCGAATGGAAATCCAAAAGACTACAACAACATTGTTACCCCAGTGCCTTAAAGGCTCCCACCATAAGGCGGGGTAAGGGGGAATATGCACGCAAGCCTTACCCCTATTGAAACACAGAGAGGCTGCACACAGATGACCCAAAATGAAAATTGCTTCGAGAATCGCAAAAGGATGTGATGCTGGTCTGCCTTAAAAGGATACTCTAAAGTATCAGGCCTTCCAAAACATATCAACTACGTGTAATAGTATTTAGTAGCATGATTATAAATGGTTCATGAGGTACTACACATAAACAAAGTGGTACGACAGGTGAATCAACACAGGGCCAGCGCATATTTATAAAAGAATTGCATAAATTTGCAGTTTTTATTCACTCACAAATTGTAGCCTACAATTAGGCTACAATTATTCAATGACAAAATATACATTAAACCACAAGAGCCATTCGCCGACTAATTTTAAGGTCAACAGAAACTAACCCTATTTACACGTATGCCTATAGTCGACAACTTATATCAACAACAAATGCCCAGCTAGTATGTGTGTAGTTAACCAGCAAAGAAGTAAAAGGGCAAGTAATAGAAGCAACAAAGCCAAAGAGACTTACATCTAACTATCGCAAGCAAAACGATCGGTCGGAAGAAAGACCTTGCTCTGATGTGACTAGTTCCTGATACTTTCATTCTTCTCTGCCATCCGAGAGGCCGAGCCTGTCTAATTGGCTATGATCATTTTCGATTATCTTCCAAAATCAGAGCAATTCCATCAGAACTGGATTGCTTCTTCAAGTTCCAATTATCCACGTAGTTAGATCTCTCAGTGCTAACCCCATGCTTTCCAACTTTAGACGGAGTACGGGAGATTCGCGGGCCAATAGTAAGATCAATAGTACTAACTGAGCGCGTAAATATTCTTTTCGCTGATAGCCCCGAATAATTATCTAATGACGCTGAGGGTGCTGCAGTCCCGGAAGAGGCATTCATCTCAGAATGCAATTTACAGTCGGGGATCTTCCTGCGACACATGTTGAACACTTTCAAACGCAATTGAGGAGAGAGTTCTTTAAGAATGTGAAACACGGCCAACTCATGCTTCCTCTTTAGCTCATCCACTTCTTTTTGCTGCTCAAGTAACAACCCCTCAAGTTTATCAGCAATGATACTCCCTTCATCTGAATCCATGTTAGAAACTCCACCTTCTTTTTCCACACTATCAAATTCACCATTTTTTACAAGCTCAGGAGAATATTCTCTTTTCCTGTTCAAACACTCTTCTTGGCATTCAGTATTATTCTCAGACCTTTGATCTGAAACTGCTCCTTCTGGGGTACTAACAGTATCTTCACTGAAGTTGTCTCCAGTTGTAGCTACCTCATTGGTTAATTTTTCACGTGATTCTTCGTGCAAGGTGCTACTTCCTGGCTTTGGGGGTAGAAGCGCATTGTGATACATTTGGTGTTCAGGTGTTTCTGAAGGGCTCACAGGGTTGGATTTACCTGGAGAACCCCCACCCCCTGCTCTTGGAGAGTCCGACCAGAACTTACGACCAGAAGGCAATTGATCAGGGTAAAAACTATTGCCAGAAAAGGGTGATGAGTTTGCCATTGGAGAAGAATCATCCCTGTTTTCAGATAAATGAAGAGGAGATGCCTCATCCTTGCTGTCAGATGTGTGGCTATCAAAAGTAGAGTCACCAGTAGATGAATCCCTGGGAGACCAATCAGGAATTAGAGCCCTAATTTCAGAGTCAATCATATCGGCAATGGTTGGGATATCTTGGTCCGTTAGGTCTAGTTCATGAACCATTTCACTAGCAACTGCGATAGAGGTATCTGCTTCAATGTCAAATGGAAAATGAATATTGCGGCAATTACCTGCACCATTACAAAAAGAAACTTCACTTAACTTAAAAATCGACTAGTAACAAAATTGACAACCAAGCAACAAAAAGGCACATTAACCCTACAAACAAATCATGTCAATAGGAAGGAGTCAAAGAAGAAATAAGATGTTAAGGAGAGAAAAACACAAACGAAACCTGTGAAATCTGTAATTTTCAATTTAATAAATATAGTGTTGACATCTTTCCTTTCTCCCTGCACTGTGAGGTCCCTAGTTGGCCCAGATTGAGAATCTTCCGGGCGCTTTGTACCGATATCAGACTGATTATGAATAACCTCTGCACAAGTTTCAACAGAAAATTAAAACAAAGTTACACTAAGGCCTGGAACATTCCACATTTCTACCTAATAGCAAACCATACCTGAATGTTGTAAATTAACATGCAAAGAACGACCAATGCTCTCTGGATCAACATCTGACAAGAAAGAATCCCGTAGGAGTTCTCTGGCAGTCAATCTCTCTGGCAAGTGAGCGATGCATTTTTCTATAAAAATTTTGACATCGGGATTTGTCACTTTCACCAAAGATGCAGGCTTTATCCCCTAGCAAGAAAAAACAAGAACCATGAAAACAACCACAATAATCTCAGTTGGCAAACAATATTTATAATAAGAAAAAAAAAAACAAAAAAAGAACTGCACTGGCTGCGAATAAGGATACAAAGCTCTTGACTTAACTAAACCAAGTAACTGACCAACTTATAATCTCAGTCAGTGGATCTCTTACAAATCAAAATTTTGGATCAAGTGAGGATGCAAAGGGAGATGATGGGAGACATGCGCTTTTTCTAAGTAAAATACCATCCCCGATAGACAAGGTACGCATAATTTCTCATTTCCTATTTATTTTTCTGCACCTCTTTCCCTCCAGTGGCTTAGTATTCCAAGCACAGTGTCAGTAACAATGACCAGGACGCCAGACTCACAATTAAACTGAAAGTGTCAATCCGCACAACTTGTCCCACCACACAGGTATGGCAGTCAGAACACTGCAAACCATCTAGCTAACTGAACTGTGAGCAAAGAATCACATCCTTAATGGCTACCTATCAAAAAGAATTCATGGCCCAAACATATCCTTTACCTGACACTAGAGGCAAGCTTCTTAAAATATAAAAATTGAGAGCTCGAACGCACCACAAGTTATTTCGCTCAATGACACTGAGCAACAAAAAAGTTTGCCTACATGAATAACCCCCCTACATGCCACATTCAGATATCTTGTGCGGAAGTATCAGCTTATCCCACAATCTTTGCAGGTGTCGTTTGGATACACTCGGGAAGTCGGAATTCCCATGAACTTGCAAATCCTAGGAATTTAGAAAGTATGGGAATTGGATAAATTTGTTTGGATGAACGAGGGAATTCAATTCCCATGGGAATTTCTACTTACCTAGCCCCCCCCCCCCTACGTAATTAAATTCCTACACTTTGGAGGAATTGGAAATGGCTAGGAATTTCCAATTCCTACACTTTAGGGTAACCAAACAACTCATGGTAATTCAATTCCTAGGAAAATAAAATTCCTATGGATTTTGAGGGTATCCAAACGACCCCTAAATATAATTTGAAACTATATGTCTTATCCAAGCATCAGTAGTAAACACAATACCTTAAAAAGGACCAAAATCGGAGGAAGACACCGGAAACTTGATTGGGCAAAAAAAAGAAGCTGGACGAAGTAAAAAAAGATTTCATATTTCAGAAATTAAAAGTCAGGCAAAGACTCACTGATGTCACTTTCTTGTATATCTGAGCAGCATTGCTGCATTCCGTATAAGGGTACTCGAATGTCACAAGCTCCAGAAGGCACATGCCAAAGGCATAGATATCAACAAGCTCATTGTATTCCTCTTCATAAAGCTCAGGTGCCATAAACTCGGGTGTACCTGAAGTGAGAATACACATTATTTACGCAGCTTTGCGGACTAAAATACAATTCATATACTCGTATGAAATAAGTACTTCAATTAATTTACAAACATAATCAAAAAATAACATCCTCACCAATGACACTGTGAGCTGCATTTGCATGGTGAAGAATGGCAGCCAATCCAAGGTCACCAATTTTGACTTCACCATGGTTACCATTAACAAAAATGTTATCACACTTTAGATCCCTATGTATAACAGGAGGATCATGGCTATGAAGATACAGAAGACCTTCTAAAATCTGTCTAGACCATTTCTTCAGTGCCCTCAGGTCAACATGCTTATGCTTTTTCCGGTATCTACCACAGAAATCAACTAAACCTCAGCATCAGGAGACAAAAATAAGTGAAACAATGTCATGCCAAACTAAAGAAAGGAACAACGGGACATACTGTCGTAGAGTGCCCGAAGTGAAGATCTCGGTAATAAAGTTTATATGCTCATTTTTGGTATCAATCCAGGAGTTATAGAACTTGATAATGTTCTTATGCTTCAATGTCTTAAGGAGATGAACCTCCGAATAGAGCCGTTCCAAATCCTCGGAATTGCGCAGTAATTCCGAAACCTTAACTTGATTCCATGCTACTTCTATTCCTTCTAACTCATCAAATGCTCTATATCTAAATTATTTCTTTCATCAAGGTTCCACACAAAGTACTTTCAGCAGATTAATGCTATCCCTTATTCCATAAAACAGCAGACAGACAAGCTTATGCTCTCCAACATACAGACAACTAATGACCTCAAAAATGAAAACATACTTACATACTGACAACTAAGACAACTAGCTCGGCATACGTGCGATGAATTCAAATCAAACGTTAACTTTCCGAAAAAACGGAAGTCTTATACCCATAAGACTTCCGTTGCATCAACATAAACAACAAAAATGTACTCGTTACTTATAAAAGGATACACTTTCTTAAAAGCTCCTTTCCCTAGAACTTCCTTGTACTGCAAAAATCCAACAACATGACAAAAAAAACACCCATGTAACATAAATCAATAAACTCACAGATAAAATGAACAAATTAATCAATAACATATGAATATATGACAAACATTAGGTTATAATAATTTGAATACGCTACAAACAAAATTATAGATGAACCAAATAATTAAAATTACTGACCCGACCATAACGACCAGTTGGATCAATCTCAACAAACTCAGGGTCAGAATCATCCGTTTCTTGCTCAGAAGATCCTTCAAGGGGCATTATTCAACCTTAATTCCAACCCCAAAATAATATCCAAATTGCAAATTTAATCTAATTTTGAAAAAAGTTTCAAACTTTATCCCCAAATTTAATTTTTGAATCAAACCCAGTTGAGAAATTAATAAAATGAATCAAACCCAGTAATCAATAATTAAAAAAAAAATAAAATCAAAACAATAATTAGATGTAGTAATTTAATTGATTAAAGAGGGTAATGATGAAAGAAACGTGTGACAATGGGTTTCCTCCTGTTTTTGTCGGAGAAAAAACGTAAAATTTCTTGTTTGAGAAAAAAATTACGGAGAATTGCGGAAAGTAATTAAGATTCAAAATTGATAATTATGAGGGTCAAATTAAAAACCAAAATGATCACGAAATGATAAAATAATAGATTTGTGATGTAAAATGAAATTAAGCAAAAGAAGGCACTTTATTATGTGGCGCGTTATTTTTGTTAATGGGCGTATAGAAACGAGACCAAAAGTTGCAAACTGGAAACATATGATATGAGACATTTATGATTAACTCAAAGTCAAACTCTGATTACTTTAATCCATTTTTGTAAATGTTTGTTAATTAATCCATGTGCTGCGGGTACATCATCCTACGTTGAAATGGAATCATTAAACTAGTATCGCGTGTTAAGATTTAAGTATATCGGTAAGCAATTGTAATCGAAATAATACGAGATAATTTGGGATAACTATCTAAGATGGCAGAGCGTCTATGTGATCCGTTGTGACGGTAAGGTGTCCATGTATTCATCCATCGTGTATTAATGCTTGAGTATATTTCCTTGTTATGAAACAATGTGACATTGATTAAGTAGCTAATGTATAACATGAAAATATCATGTCATTCAAAATAGTTATTTGAAGTTTGTTTTTTGGATATCTTTTTTTCCTTTAATGGAAAAGAAGTCGTTTGGTTTTTAAATGTAAACCAAAAATGTCAACCACCAAAATAAAAATAAAAACACGTCAAATCATACATGAAACATACAAATGTGTCATTCAAGAACTAACATCAAAGCCTTAATAAACTAAAATAAGAAAAATAACCTCAAAAAAAAAAAACTAAAATAAGAAAAACCAAAGCCTTATAACCAAAATGATTTGGAGTCGATTAACATGAAACCTCGATTGAAATTGCTACATGCCAAGTGCCAACAATCAAAGATGAGTAATGAAATAAACTACGAAACATTTGTTTGGTCTAAAACACATTGTAGAAGGTTGAATGAATAACCATTATCTAAACTTATTGGGGATAAAGTTATACACTCACGTAATTTTTTTTGAAATGATATACACTCACGTAATTGATTTTACACATACTCATTTCTTTATGTGTAAAATCATTATTTAGAGACGTAAAAATCATTACCCAACAAGTTCGACAAAATCAGAACTCGTAAAAGTATTCGTGGAAGAGAGTCAGGTGTGGAGTAAATAATTTAATGGCCACATATAAATCTTTTGTCATCAGTCAGGCTTGTAATGATCTTGGACTGGCCTTCACTATTGATCTCACCGAGCCCAGTTATTTTGGGCCCACCCCAACCCAAAATCCGCTCCAGAAATGGGCAGCCCAGTCCATGAGTTTATCTGTAGGTTCGGACTTGTCACACAATGAGCCCCATGAACAAGAGCCGTCAGATCTTTTTTTGATTCCAAATAATCAACGGCTGATCTTAGATAATCAACATCATTCATCTTCCTCACTGACTCATCATTCTTACCTACGGTATACCACAGAGGATTATGAATGGAGTAAGGCTATTTGTATATGTGATATACATTACTAAATATATATGGAGGGTAGTATGGGTATGTTTTGTATTTTTATGTGGTGAGATTGAGGAAAGAGAATTGGAATATGGTGGGGTATGTGGATAAAAAATTAGGGATATACATTTAAAAAATGTATATGGATATAAATTAAGACTTTCTCTTATGAATGAGATCTCCTGCTTTCTCTACACAGCTCAGAGAAAAATATGACAATCCCAAAATACCCTTTTGGCAAGGCTGGATTCTTCAAATCTGGACCGCCCATCAGTGTGCATGTAAAGCTTCACATCCTGATCATCAGCTAGTTCACGAGCTTTGCATACACTGCGCCACACGTGAGCAGCAATCACCTTAAACTATTTGATCGTTATGATCTGAGAGAAACACAATTACTATATGAGTGATTTGCAAAACCTAACTTAATGGTGTCCATGTACAGTAAGTTATAATCAAATTAAGGTGCATGTCACATGTGAAACGTAAGACGAAAGTCATATATATGTATATAGCATTACCACCAGCTTACTAGCTCACCTGATATGCTCGTTGGACGTACGGGTGGGAAGGAAGGTTCATACCCCAAGTGCCTGAAGTTGACTTGGGGCGGGTTCGAGCTCTCGAGCCAAAATTGCCCAAGAATTGGTGAACTGCGTGTGCGCAAATCCATCGGCTACGTGGTGATTTGTGGCGATGCCAAGGGTTACACCACCAACATCGAATCGCGTAACTTGTACGATTAGTAGTGGAAATGAGGAGATCGAGCCCTTTGGAATAATCGCAGGTAGGGATGAGTTCCCTACGAAGCTTTGCATTTGGCTTAGTGTCTCCCCCAAGATCATCGTCAAGTGTACGTACATGTTGTTTCAGCCTCGACAAATAAGGCTCACTTTGCGTTACAATCAATCTCGTATCGACCATCGATCTCGTTCGTTTTTAGCCTACCGGCTAAAGGATAATATGGCACTAGGGCTTTACTAAGAGCCCGTTTTAGGACATCAACATCGAAAAATGTATAATCAAGTGGAAATGTGCATGGGCTAGTTAGAGAAGCGGAGAAGTTATAATAAGGAGGGTCTTATCTTATCGTAATGCAAACCTCGATGACTAGTTTGTTCTTGAGCTATCCCTTTGAAGATGCTGCCTATTATAATCAACAAATTGCTAGAGGTCTACAATGTAGATACAATTAATTTGTCTAAAATGTAAAATTGAGTTAGTAGTAGTAAAATTGAGATCGGATTAGTAAAATTAATTGTAATGAAAATTCAGATAGTAAGGTTAATTGTGTGAGTAGTAAAATTTTGATAGTGCAGGAAAATTATTGTCTTAATGCATGTTTAATGAACTTTTCTATAGTTGAATTTTTACATGCGCTTACGTGGCCAGTTCGTCCCATTTACTTACGTAAATTCATGGCCATGCTTGCATTCATGCATTAATCCAGTATAATATCTAGTTGTTTGACCGCGTACATTGATATTGTACTGTTGATGCATTATTATGAATTATGATCGAATTTTGCATTCTTTAATAATTGGTGTGGTCGATCGATCTAGTTGAGAAAAGTAGATGCTTTCAGAGTCGTTGCATTCATATCAGAGGGGTCCTAGGGCAAAATACATTATCAAAGGCCCTAATATATTAACTCACAGTGTATTCGACATGCCATATACAACACTCTGTTTTGGATCCGTTAAAGTTCTTAGAAAGAAAAAACTCCATCCACACACTCTATAATTGTCTAATTGGAATGAGCAAATCGTAATTTAGAATTTAAGACACAAAACATTAGAAAAGAAAAAAAAAACAATATAATTTGGGCAAAGTAAAAGGAAAAACCACATATGAATCTGGGTCAAATTTACTCAAAATTCACCCCATGCCAGGAAAAAAAAAAGGAAAATGAAACTATGTTGCAGGAACAAATGTAGAATGGAAGATGTGATTCAGAGACCTAAAGACATTGTTGCATTAGTAAAACTAAGTCAGTGGCAGAATTCGAATGAAAAATCCAAAAATAAGTGCTAAAGACAAAGTGTGATTGTAGATGTGTGATTGACCGTGAGATGTCCCAAAATAATAATCTAACCATTACGCCAACCTTAATCCCGACTAATATAATATTAACTTCTCCTTTTAAAAAAAAATCAAAAGTCGTAAAAGTATTTTTGGAAGAGAACCATGTGAGGAGTAAACAAATTAATGAGCACATATAAGCTTTTATCCTCACTTAGGTTAGACACGATCTTACACTGTCCTTCACCTTTGAACTCAGGAAGCCCAGTAGTTTTGGGCCCACCCCAACCAAAATCCGCTTGAGAAATGGGCATATTAGTCCATGAATTTATCTGGAAGTTCGGACTTGTACCAATATCATCATCAAGAACAAGAGCCGTCAGATCTTCTTGAGACTCCAAATAATCAACGGCTGATTTTAAATAATCAACATCATTCATTTTCCTCACTGCCTCATCAATCTTACCTATGGTGTACCACAGAGGATTACGGACCACGTCACCTGCTTTCCCAATACAACTTGCGAAAAATACTACATTCCCAAAATACCCTTCTGGCAAAGGTGGATCTTTCATTCTGGACCGTCCATCTGTATTAATGTATAGCTTCACATCCTGATCATCAGCTAATTCACGGGCTTTACATGCACTACGCCACACGTGAGCAGCAACTACCTTAAATGTGCTTAGCTTGTAGCTTACGACTTTTTCAGGACACATAGCTACAAGTTTTAAAGCCTTAACTTGATCTTCTGAGAGTTTAAATAGATGCTCTGTTGTCGTGATTGGTTCACCTGGTATAATGAACGTACATCAGTACATGCATAAATGTAAAATTAACATAATTACACTCGTAATTTTAAATTAAATTATGATAGTAAAAATAATCGTGTTGACAGTAATATTATGTCTCGACAGTAATAATCATTCTATGCGAATGTCAGTTATTTAGTGACTTTCAATAATGTAACTAGAAGTGTTGCGATTGGACTATTCAAGACGATAAGCACAAGTCGAAAACAAATTATAATTCAATGAGCGTGGTACGAAATTCAGAAATACTCGCCTAACAAGATCTTTGGAAGTATGGGTGGCAAGGAAGGTTCATACTCCAAGTGTCTGAATTTGATTTGAGGCGGGTTACGAGGAGTTAGGGGAGCCCTATCATGGGAAGGCAACACACTTGGCTCGAGCCCTCGAGCCAAACTTGCCCAAGAATTGGTAAATTGCGTATAAGCTAATCCATCGGCTACATGGTGATTCGTGGCAATGCCGAGGGTCACACCACCACAACCGAATCGCGTAACTTGTACGATTAGTAACGGAAATGAGGAGAGCCCTTTGGAGTAATCGCACGTAGGGATTAGCTCCCTACGAAGCTTTAAATTCGGCTTAATCTCCTCCCCAAGATCGTTAAGTGTACATGTTGTTTCAGCCTCGACAAATAACGCTCCCTCTGCGTCGTTGCAATCAATTTCGTATCGACCGTTGCTCTCGTTCATTATTAGCCTACCGGCCAAAGGGTAATATGGCACTAGGGCTCTACTAAGAGCCCGTTTCAAGACATCAACATCGAAAAATGTTGATGAGCGTGCACTAGAAGATTCACCCTTATCAGGATGAAGATAGATGTGTAAAACACGAGTATGTGAGAGAGGTTGACGTAACATCATGTCTAACCGTGATAGCCAAAGGCTCCCCTTTGGGGTGTCCTCGGTCGGGTACACGAGTGTGGATTCTTTCACTTCAACACTCATCTTAGTCATAGAACTATAGTAGTAGTAATAAATTCCGAGAGATGGATCTTATTTAGAAAATGATTTTTTGTGTGGATCGGAGAAGTGTCAATTGTGCATGGGAGAAGACTAGAAAATACAAAAAGAGTGAGAAGGGCCTCTCAACTTCTGATGACTATCTACTAGCTAGCTAGGCACTATATATAATCAAGTGATCAACAAATTAAAAAATGACAAAAGAAAATATTCTTAATGCATGCACAGAGAACTCTCATCATTGTTATTTTTAACGATGATCCTAGGAGTTTATATATAAACAATGGCAAAATTGTTTTTAGTATAATCAAGTGTGGTAAATTAAAAACGATATGTAGTGAAAAAATATGATTGTGTGTAGTAAATTAAACGTATTTGCAGTAAACTTATAACATTGGTAATAAAAATCAACATTGTTACGGATTTATAATTAGAAAGAAATTCAAATTGATTCAATTATAATATCAAGGACCCTTACTTGTCTCTCTTTCCCTATAATCCATCATTTGCCAAATTATACAACAAAATTTACTGCACCTCGAATTATTTTACTACGAATTAGCTATAGACATTTTTTTTCACTTGTCGACATATAGACTCCTAGTATTTTCGTATTTTAATGCATGCATGGAGATCTTTACTATCGAGAGATTCTTAAAACTGGTTTATTTTACTATTAGTACTATACATTTACTGCATATATGTCAAATTATTTATTGCATAGCTATATATTTTTACTACTTTCCATCATCATTTTACCACACTTTGACATATATTGAACGAGTTGCTATACAGACAACAATTTCTATTGTTTACGGAGTACAAAGATGGTGCCCTCCTACCCATTAAGATCGATTTTCCCCTTGCGGAAACTTTTTTTGAGTAGCCATCATGTTGGGTGCTACTTTTAGACCAAATCAAAGATCTCTTAGCTTAAAATCAAGTGGAGTTAGGAAAATGCAATGCAGAATATAATATGTACTAAGATAACAAGTGAACGATTCATTTTATTTAAAAGTAGTTCCAAAGTAGCTACTAAAAAATAGTAGTTTTCGAAAGGGATAATCTTAGTAAACAGGGGTAGCTAGTATGGTCAAGGTTATAGTCACGTCAGTGAATTTTCGGTAGAGCACCCGTAAAAATGAGCAAGTACTCGTATATAGCTTAATCAGCTAGGCTGGCAAGACAACTAACTGGACCTGGCCTGTAAATTCAAACGAAAACGTAACGCATACAATGATAGCTGGGCTGACTATCACTTGATGAATCAAACCAAAATTAAACCAATGCAGATTAAAGTCGATGTCCTGAAGTCGACCTACGGATCAGATGTACAATTATTCGATCAAAATATGAAATAAACTCGCTCATCAGGTCCCTGTAAAAAAAGTACGTAAAATAATCACTTGGCATCGAAATTTATTTCTGTTCTTAACTTTATTTCATTTTGCGCCATTTAATTTATGCCAAATCTAAATCTGATAAAATCAAATGGTAATGAATTCGAAGTTTGACATTACATGCTTCGTTTGAAGATCATTTGTATATACGTGGCCGGTTCGTGTTCATTTACGTACGTAACTTCATGGCCATGCATATACTAGTATATGTATTCATGCATTGATGATTGATGCTGTGTAATGGACCGTGTACATTGGTATTGTTGATGCATTATTAGTACTATGAATTGATTTTATTTGTAAATTTGTACTCGTACTCTTTAATTGATTGGTTTGGTAGATCTAGTTGAGAAAACTAATTAAATGCCTTCATATCTCGTCGTTAGCAGATAAAAGTTTTAATTTGTGGCGGCAGGGGAAGGAAGAAATTAAGTTAAAGAATATTCAAATTTTTTTGGATGAACTCTCAGGCAAAAATGATTTGTGATAGACAGATAGTATCATTTTAAATTGTGTCTAAATCTAACAATTCAAGGAGTATTCTCCTTTATGGCTTTACCAATTAGCTGGGGAAATTTGAATCGTATATAAATCAGAAAGTTATTTCTCCTATTATCAATTAGTTTTAAGAGTAAATTTTTTTGGGTTTATGAGCAGACTCTCTCTCTCTCCTTCATGCGGGTGAAGCTCGATTTAACAATTGACTACCCACTTAGTGGTCATAATTTGTTGGCCACGTTTTTGAAGGTTGAATCGCAGCTACGTATTACTCCTACCCAAATGAAACATGAGTACTCAAAAACTGTTTTTGAGTACTCATGTTCGGAGCTACTTTTAAACGAAATGAATCGTTCACTTGTTGAAAAAATTAGTACATATTCTATTCTGCAGTGCATTCTACCAAACCCATTTGATTTTTAGGTAAATGAGTATTTCATTTATTATGAAAGTAGCTCCGAAAATGGCTACTCAATTACAGTTTTCGAAATGAGGAAATTATAATAGGTAGGAGGGTGTATTACATAGGAAATTATCCGAAATCAAATCTTGGACAGGGGAATAAGATCAGAAATGGTATAGAAGTATTTTTGGAAGAGAGCCATGTGTGGAGCAAATAGTTTAATGGCCACATATAAACATTTTTCCTCATTTAGGCTTGACATAATCTTGGACTGGCCTTCACTTTTGATCTCGCCAAGAGCAGTTCTATTGGGCCCGCCCCACCCGAAATTCGCTCCAGAAAAGGGCAGCCCAGTCCATGAGTTTATCTGTAGGTTTGGACTTGTCACACTATGAGCCCCACGAACAAGAGCCGTCAGATCTTCTTGTGATTCCAAATAATCAACGGCTGATCGTACATAATCAGCATCATCCATCTTTCTCATTGCTTCATCAATCTTACCTACGGTGTACCACAGCGGATTATTGATGAGGTCTCCTGCTTTCGCAACACAACTTGAGAAAAATATTACATTCCCAAAATACCCTTTTGGCAAGGCTGGGTCTTTCAACTTGGACCGTCCATTTGTATGAATGTAGAGTTTCACATCTTGATCATATGCTAATTCACGTGCTTTGCATACACTGCGCCACACGTGAGCAGCAATCACCTTAAATGTGCTTGGCTTGTAGCTTACAACTTTCTCATTAGACATGGCAATTTGTTTTAATGCCTTAACTTGTTCTTCCAAGAGTTTGAATTGATTCTCTGTCGCTAATGTAATCGATTCACCTAATCATAGATGTACGTACAATCAGTGGCGAAGTTAGGATCTGGGGAATGGGGGCACAAAATCGTTCACTGCAGCGTGTATTTTTGGAATCCATTAAATGAGTAAATTAAAGTTATGAGTACTTGGCAAAATTGAATGTGCAACCTTTTTTTAATGTGATATGCATATTCGTGAAATTTTAACACCGAAAAAAAACACTCTTTGCATTTTTTTATAGCCCATGAAACGTCATTGGTAGGATTCGAACTGTGGTGGCTTCTATAAAGTAGTGGGTTCAGTACCTTATCAGCTAGCTACTCAAAGTTTGTGATACTTAGGGTGTGTTTGGCTAAACTTTTGAAGTGTTTCTGAACTGTTTCTGGGTCCTAGAAACTGAAAACTGGCCAAACACCCAAAACTGAGAAACTGTTTCTGGTTTCTGAGAAGCACTTCTAGTGTAAATTTGTTCTTCAGAAGTTCCTCCAGAAACTTTTTCTGAGAAGTAGTTCTACAGAAGTTTGAGTTTGGCCAAACATGCATTAGTGTAACACTTTAATTTATTTAACAACATTTATCGGGATTAATTGGGGGGCACATGCCCCCGTGCACCCCTAAATCCGCCCATGCGTACAATAACGTAAAATTAAGTGGACGATTATATATTTTACTCAAAAATTAACCCTATTGACTAAAAGTCAAATGGGGCAGACCTAGACATTTCGGCACGTGGGGGCAAAAAAAGTTCCAACGTAATATTAAAAATAGCAAAATAATTGTCTTTATGACATAGCGTCAATCATAAAACCAAACTAAACAAAAAAAAATTAATGAGAAACAAAAATACAATCAAATCATCATTCAATAATAAGAAACTAAGTATTTGAGTTAGAAATTACTTTGAAATTGTTTTGTTCTTTTTTGACGAGTCTTCCCAATGGTGAAGGAGGCTGAGTTTCAAAATTTATACGATTTACTGTGTAAAAATATCAGTTGGCCCTCCCTAAAACAGTGGTAAAATTTACTCCTTATAAGTTATGAGTGGGCGGTCATGTGTTCGAATCCTGACACCTACAGTTTTTTTTTATTTCGAAAGCTCGCGTGGGCGGTGGGGGGAGTTGTCCCCCTTTTCTCCCACCTGGATGCGCCCCTGAGTCAAAACTATTTTATGTAAAGTCTTTTATTACTTTGCGATACATTAATTAGGAAATTTCTATATGTATGTGTGTATGTGAAACAATCACTTAATTATATATCAAAATATACTCACCTGATAAGTTCTTTGGAGATACGGGTGGGAAGGAAGGTTCATACTCCAAGTGCCTGAAGTTGACTTGGGGTGGGTTAATATGAGGGGCTAGGTAGGCAGCCCTATCATGACAAGGTAGCACATTTAGCTCGAGCCCTCGAGCTAAAGTTGCCCAAGAATTGACGAAGTGTGTATAAGAAGTTCCATCGCCTGCATGGTGATGAACCCCAAAGCCGAGGGTCACACCACCACAACCGAACCGCGTAAATTGTACAATAAATAGTGGAAATGAGGAGAGCCCTTTGGAGTAATCGCACGTAGGAATAAGTTCCCTACTAAGCTTCGAATTTAGCTTAATGCCCACCCCAAGATCGTTAAGTGTACATGTTGTTTCAGCCTCGACAAATAAGGCTCCCTTTGCGTTGCAGTCAATCTCGTATCGACCGTTGGTCTCGTTCATTTTTAGCCTACCGGCCAACGGATAAAATGGTACTAGGGCTTTACTAAGACTCTTTTTAAGAATATCAACATTGAAAAATGTTGAATAAGGTACACTAGTAGGACGACGAGGATAGATATATAAAACACGAGTATGTGAGAAGGGTTGACGTATCATCATGTCTAACCGCGACAACCAAAGGTATCCTTTTGGAGTGTCCTCGGCCGGATACACGAATGTGGATTCATTTATTTTAACAGCCATATGTTGATCAGTATGTAACAATTTGTAAATGAAGGTTTAATTTTGTGAGTAAGATCGAGGTAATGAGAAATTCATGACTAAAACTAAGATGAAATGCTATCTAGGAATACTGTACTCCTTCGAAAAGTAGATATATAGATGGGATGGGCTAAATTAAGGGGCAATAAGTGTAAAAACCTTCTAAGGAGGAAAATGGTAATAATGTCCCAACAACCGCACTTACTATTATCTTTTTCTTCAACTACCACTACAAGTCTACAACCAAAAATTTAAATTGATTATATTTTCTTTAATATTACTAACAAATCAATAACAACAACAATAATTAATCAAGACTTATTATTAGTCCTACATAATATAATGAGTTTTAATCGTCTCGTGCTTTGCACAGTTTTATATATTATATCGTACCTAATGACTTATATTTATTATCAATTTTGCATAATTCCAATCTCAATTAAAAAAACCCCACATCATATTATTATAATGTTGCTTGCATGTAGCTTAAAATTTGAATCAATAATAAAAAATAAAAAAAAAGTTCTCTTAATTGTTTATGTTTGTACATTATCTTATACATACGTCATATTGCAAGTCATAAGGATTGTTCTTAATATTGATGCTAATGATTAATCATTTAGTAAGCACCAAAAGTCTTTCATTTTGATCATCTAGGTTTTAATTTTACGATATTTTCTACTTGTGTTCATATACAATCTCCTTCATCATCAACTTTTAGCTTCTAACCTATAATCTCGACATCTCGTTATATATATGGACTACATTGATTTTATCTAAACGACAACTTTAATTTATTATTTTCTATCGTAGTTTTGAAATGTTTAAATTCCATGAAAAATAAACTATTAATATAATGCATACCAGAGAAACGTATATATGGATCGTAAATTGGCGTCCACTTCAAAACAAATCTAATGATATAAGTTTTAAAATATTCCGTTTCACATAACCTATGTTATAAGCGATTGTTTCATGTTTAAATTATATAACTTTACAGAAGAGTCTCACGAAAATGAGATTCTCTATGTGAATTGTTAATGATTGACCGTAGGAACTCTCATTGTTTGTTCTTTTCTGGTCTCTTTAAACTTTTCAAATAACCCTCTTTTAAAATTAAGCTTTGCATATAAGAAAAATATGTAAATGGATCTCAAATTGACATACATTTCGAAACACAATTTCAACATGTTATGTCAAAATATTATAGAGTGTGTTCCTCTAATCTACTCCTTCCACTATTCAGTTCATTCAACCATTTCGACTTTTCTTTTAAACCGAGTACTCCGTATTTTAACAATGGGCAAAACAATTTGGAGAATGTAAATGATGTAGGCCAAAACGGCTCGCTGGAACCCTGCGTGGCCGGCCTAATTAGTTCATTTCCTTATTGCACTGACTCGTAACCAAAAGTTTGTTTGGTATTGTTTTTGTTTTCAATTTGAGTTTTTGTTTTCATCTTATTTTTTAGGTCTCTATTTCGTGTTATGAAGAAACAAAGACAATGATGAATGATTCGTAACCATCATTCTACAATCTACACTAATCAAACATACTCAAGTGTTGATCAATCTCTGATCTTCAATAACACAGAACACATATATACATTCTGATTCTTGAAATCAGGTTCATGAAACAGGGTATAAAACAAAATACGGAGTACCATAAAATATTACTCCACATTACACTGAGAATCTTCTGAGATACACTACTTGTGAACTCCCCCGGCTATTGTGAAAGTCCAGTTTCCAGCCTTTTCAACACCGTTATTACTCTCGTTAACCCGCCGGAAAATTCTCTTCCCATGTGCTTCCTCGTCAAATTGACATTGGTAAAATAATTCATGTATATTTTCTCTATAATATATCCGTATTATGCTAATTAAATATTCTTTTCTTTCTCGATTGAACCTACAAAAGTTACAATATACGAGTAATTAACATCATTGTCGTCTCAAGATGATTTTATGTAAGTTGTTGGATCAAATTGTAAACTCTCCCAGCTATGAAGCTCAACTTCCACCCCTTATCATTGAATTGACCCCAAAAATTCTCTACTCATGTGCGTCATTGAACAGGTAATTGACATTAGTCAAATGCTTAATGCCTTTATTTCCCTTGAACTACTCAAATTATTTGACGGACCATTTTCACGCGCAGTGAACATTAAGCTACATACATATCCAAAATGATTAGGTTCAATCATTATTCACTCGAACTTCCAAGCGTAGAGGAACAAGCAGAACTCCGACGATCCACCACCGCTAGACCCATCCGACGTCGACCCCGACGAACTTCCGGTTTGGGACGAGAGAGAAAGCGGCGACGACAACGACGACGGCGGAGATGATGCCAACATAGACAATGGGATAATTGGCCTAAAAATAAACAACGCATTCCTTAACCCAGGAATAAACAACCAATCATGTACATCCCAATAAACTTCCACTCTCATCTTATTCACATACACAATCTCATTCCCTCTAAACTTCCATTGCAAATGTTTAACATTAATCACCACTTGCCCATCTATTTTAACCTCCATTTCAGGATCCGACCCGTTTTTATTATCACTTTGATTATCCACTTTACTTTTACACGTGATCAAAATGTTATGAAACTTATTATTACCCTTCCCATGAAAATTTACCTTGGTAAAAAACCTTCTTTTACCAAAAATGTGCTCTTTCTTAGACACCAACGTAGGTTCAACCAAAGCAGGCCTACACCCTGTCTTCTTATACACGTCTTTTCGTAAATCACCGACGAGCAAAACAACCTCGCCGTCATGCACGACGGCGACGTAGTATTCCGAGCTCGGCTCCGTCTCTCCGTTACTAAACTTTGCTGACCTCAAATCCCAGAAAATATCTACGGTTTTTCCAACGTCGTCATCAAATGTGAAACATTTTGACCCGTTTTTCCTCCAGAAATACCACGGTTTCATTTCCACCTTGCATGCGTATTCGCATGACGATGACCCGGGTTCACTATCCGTACCCGATATCGATACCGATAACCCGTGAAGGAGGAGGGCGTTTCTACACCATGTGACCGTGATTAAACGGGTCTGGTTCCGGAGCTTAGTACGGTAAACCGACATTACCACGTTTTGACCCGCCCGGTTTACTGACGTGGTTGACGGCTCATTCGTGGACCGGTCTCCTAACGAGAAGCAGGCCGGTATACCAATCGGATCCGCTATCATTGTTGTTTGATTGGGTCCCGCACTTTAATTTCCCTCGCTAGTGAAATGTGACGGGTTCTAATGTACGTAACCTTTACCTTAATTAAAACTAAAAACGACTTGGTAGCCGATTTTTTTTTGCCTTTCACTAGGAAGATATTTTTTGTTTTTTGGTAGAATGTGTGGATTGAGATTGAGAGAGAAGCTAAAGGTTTGATTATAAGTGGTGATGGGTTGAGTGAGGTGAGGGATTAGGAGAAGGAGAGTCACGGTCGACAGCTCATAAGGTGCGATTCACAGTCCATACATATATGGGGTACGTATTATTGGATAAAGGCTACCAGCTTTACTTAATTGGATGGAATAATAAATAGTAGGATCTAATTATATAATAAAATAAATTTTCGATTAAATTGCTTTGTTTTTTTTTTTTTTTGGTTCAAGATTAAATTGCGTTGTTACCGTACGTTAACGGTTAACATTTTGATTTCCATACATTATGTGGTTAAAGAACGATTAGCATGGTATTGGCCTAATTATATGCCGCTAAATAAAAATGTGTGAGCTTGCAGTGTATGTCTACCTTGAACGATTCGGGGTGATTACATACCTTCTTGTTGAACTCTTTTCTAACCACATTTTTCGTTACATTCTGCCTCTTTTGAAAAAGTCCGACCATAACTTTTGTTTAGTCTTATACACGTTTCACTTAATTGACAAACACATTTAGTAAATTCTTTTAAATTTATGGAAAAGTAATAATACGGAAATATCAGGCTCCATCGAGATTACTCTATGTAATTTAATTAAAACTCAAAATATCTATGTATACCGTTGCATAATACATGTGCATTGTTAATGAACATGTTCCTAATAATATTGAAGTAATTGAACCATACATAATTGCAAATGATTGTTTTAACCCCAGTAATAATCATGAACAAGTTGCAAGAAGCTAAATGTGAGTCGATATCAATGATCAATTGACACAATTATCAGCATTGAATGCAACTCCTCTCTGATTGGGTAACACGGATTCTGGAGTATGGGAGTTTGGGACGATCCACAGGCACAGCACATGAAACTTGTATTAGAAGATGACCCAGTCAAAATTAGTATACTTTTGACTCAATCAAAATTACCAATCAAATTAATTAGTAGTACTCTGCAAGAAACCTCTGTTTTTTAGCTGTCTATAAGGTCATAGATTGAATAATTGACCGGGGAAACAGTATAAATATTGTACGTAGATCTAATTCCAGATTTACCTTGCACGAAAATGATTGAAGGTGGCTAACTAAAGCAAATGAGACCATTTTTTTTTTTTCATTCTATTCCAAATTGAAATATTATTTTATCATCTTGTGGAATGATGTGGTATTTTTGTTCATATAATTTCGTGTTATACCTTTGATCAAATCTTTACCAAGTCAAAATTTAATTTGTCATCTTATGTTTGCTCTTGACACGGTCAAGTCGTCATTTTACAGTTATGTCTCGTTTGAAAAAAAAAAAATTGTTAGGGAATTATCATCACATCTTCATCTCCCAGATAAGGGAGAGGAATAAATAGTTTTTTTTTTTTTTTTTCGCTAGGCATGTTATTGGGCAAGAAGGGTTCAATGACTTCAATCACAATAAGGCTGAAGGGTAATTACAAAAGAGGATGATAGCCTAAAAGAGGAAACCTCAATTAAACACACACAACTACAAATCGGGCATGAATTTTGTAGAATTATTATCAACAAGTTTGGCTGATCAAACACATCTAATCGCGTTGTGATTTGAATCTTTAAGTTCGATAGAGAGATGATAGCTCAAAGTGAGCACAAAATCTTCATGACTCCTTAGGAATTAGGGATGAGTATCGGTCCAGGACTCGATCGGACCGAGGACCAAGACTCAGAAAATTGTGGATCAAGAACCGGACGGAATTCCCTCGCTCCGGTCTGGTCCGGTCCCTTGGACCGAGTGGACCGAACCGAATTTTCCCAAAATACCTAGACCGAGGACCGGACCAAATATAATTCGGTCGTCTCTACTTAGGAATGGATCGGAGTTCTATTCTACATTCTACGGAACCAGATTGTTCAACCTAATGTTTTACAAACGTCTTGGGGCTCTATCAGGCCCATATTGTCAAAAATATACATGGACTATAACATTTTGTTTCTTGGGAGTGTACCCTTTTGGGCCATTTAATAATGCAAGTCCGATTGTTTAGATTTTTGAAAGTCGATCACTTCATGGGCTCCGGTGAGCAAAGCCTACGAGGGATAGCCGGAACCGTTCTATGACGGATTTTGTAAATAAGTTTGATTCCGATTTGATTTGATTAATTGATCCGATCTGATCTGATTAGATTTGATTCGAATTAAAACTGATCTAATTGATACTCCGTATATTGTTCTTTAAGATGAATCAAACGAGGTCATTCGTCGGATTTTAGTATTGATCATTGATTATCTTAATAGACAGTATGCCACAAAATGGATGTGAGATTCATTAAGTAAAAAGCTATAAGTATTAAAACTACAACGAGTTATCATTGTGAGACGATCTCATACGACATTTACACTCCGCAAACAGATACCTACATATGTTTAATCAAACAAACTCTCTAGCATGTATCTTGAAGAGAATCAAAGCTAAGATAGGCCTTTTTTCTTCTCTCACATAAGGCAGCTAGATATGAGTTGGTGCAATTATGTTTGATCTTCTACATTATTTTATTAATCAAATCAAAGTATTTGTTTCTTTAATTAGACTGTCTTTTGTCCATAAAAGCAAGATTTGGCCCAATAATGATCCTCCACTAATCCTCCCAAAGGCAAATCCGCATGGGTTAATTTACACTTTTGATTGATACTTCCTATAAATTTTTCTTTAATTGATTTTTTTTCCCCCAATTTTCACAATCTTTTTCTATCTTTGATATCTTGGAGTTCTACAATCTACATATTCAACTTCTATTTATTTTTTCCTTTCATATTTTTGCATTCCCCCTATAAAATTTGCGAAACTTTAATTTATCCCAGTAAAAAAAAAAGCCCATATATTTTTGGCTAGTAAGAAAATATGACAAATTTATCAGGAGAAGAAAATGTTAGCTTGGATCTTCTAAGGCAAAAGATGAGGGAGTTTGCTCAAGTAAGAGGATGGGAACCTTACCACACTCCTAGGAACTTGCTCTTGGCTATGGTATAATTTCTTTTCTTTACCTGAATTTAATTCATTCATACTAATATATCCGTTCTAATGAGGCGCACCGATACAATAATAATATGATCGAGTGTTATTTGCTAGTAATATAGTATATTGTTTGATTTGATAAATAATTGATATAGTTTTACGAGTTTGTGGGTACAAGTTATGAGGTGCAAAGACCGGTATGTACCTTCTTCAATATTGGCCTTTTTTTTTTAAAGCCATGATGCTAATATGATGAGGGTGTCTTACCAAGATAATTGTATTTAGCAAATTGATAGGGTTTGATGATGATTGAAGTAAATGATTGTCTTTCAAACTTCACATGCAAGTTACAAATTAAACTCATCCTGATTATGTGATCAAGTAGTTGCTAGCTAGCTCATCAACATACCCTCACGTAACTCTATGTGAAACTCTTCGAGACGTATACGTAGGGATCGGATCACTATATATGTACGGGTATGTTGAGTTATTTTCCAACTCGAGTATCTCAATCCAATTAAATGAAATGTGTTAAACTAATTAACCATTCCAACCAACATTATTTTAAACTGATAATGTGTGATGTTTGCCTTAACAACATGCATGCACCGGGATATGCAGGTTGGAGAAGTGGGAGAGCTATCGGAGATATTTCAGTGGAAAGGGGAGGTACAAAAGGGTCTCCCGGAGTGGAAGGAAGAAGAGAAGGTTCACATCGGCGAAGAACTCTCCGACGTTCTTCTCTACTTGATCCAGCTCTCCGACAGCTGCGGCATTGACCTTGGCCAAGCTGCACTTCGGAAGCTTCAACTTAACGCTCTCAAGTATCCTGTTAATAATAATAATAATAATAACAAAAATTAATGGACTCTAACTACCAACTGCTTATTAGTAGTTCATATTTCATTGTATTATCATTGAGTTCCAATTTTGTATGATCATTTGCATATTATGATCACTCAACTCATGGTTCGTCATGAGGTGACTGGTCACTGGTGAGACCTTTAATTAGGCGTTTATATGAAAATTTTCGCACACATTACCTTCCATGTAATGCTCCATATGTTCAAGACAATCGCACATAAATGAGACATAAAATTTGCTCTCCAATTGTACAAGTTTGATATTTTGATGCATTGGATAATTATCTAAAGTCTGCATTGATTGTAGTAAGCAAATTGATAGAGGTCTATAGTTTAGACACAATTAATTTGTCGAAAATGTAAAATTGAGCTAGTAGTAGTAAAATTGAGATCGGAATAGTAAAATTAATTGTAGTAAAAAATTCAGGTAGTAAAATTAATTGTGTGAGTAGTAAAATTTTGATAATGTAGTAAAATTATTACGGATTGTAGACACTTTTGCGTGTCTGCACTTTAGATTTCTAGCATTGTCCTTGTAGTAATTTGCATATCTGTACTACCTCTCTTCTTTTAGGTTCTTTAAGTTATGTCTAGCCGCAAGCGAACCATATTCCAATTAGTTACGTACTGGTGCAGCCCTTAAATAGCGCCAAGTCATTATTCTGTGTCTTCGAGACAATAATCGTCACTTAAAATGACCTAATTAATATTGAAGATTTTGGAAATAATTAATAGAAACTTGAATTTGATGAGCATTATTATATGGTATTGAAATTTTGTACGAAGATGATACATATGACCTATATATAATCTTTGGACTAAATTAAGGCACTCTTGTTAATCGCGTGTTAGAGTAGTGATCGAGCATCTCTAACTCAGATCTTAATTCCGTCCTCACCGAGAACAAGACAATAATCAGAAATCAATCTTCAAGGTGTCGATACGTCTATTAATTCAATCCGGTACGGCCATTTTGAGGGTTTAAATAAACTTTTTCTGTGAACCTTAGCTTATTGTATTATACGGAGTATATGTGTATGTCCTCCAAAATATTTAATTATAAGAAACATACTTTAATTTGTTTCTTAGATTATTACTTGTGACAACTTTAAAATGACCCCAATTTAAAAATACATGCCCCTTCATCAACATATGAGCTACAAAGTATGAACATTGAGTTACATGTTACTGCTTTGCAGCCATTCAGTATTTCAGGACCTTTGCTTAGAAGCCAAATGTTGTTTTCTTTGAAATTAATTTGATCTGGTGGATGTGGCGATTTGGCTATATATATACACCCCCGATTCAAAGAGATTTTTCTGTTATTTTTGCAGTTTTGAGTTGTCCTGTTAGGGACTAATTTTAAACCAAATGAAAAACTCGTTGCCTTAAAATCAAATAGAGGAGGTTAGCTGCAATCCACAATGTAATATTTACTAATTTTTGCACAAGTGAACGATTCTTTCATTTGGTCTAAAAATATACCCCAACATAACACAAAACTGCAAAATGAAATATGAAAATCTCTTTAAATTGCAGGGAGTATATGTATATCTATATCAAATTTAGTGCTTAGAAATTTGATGCTAAATTCGTCACTTAGTCATTTACAAGTTTCAATTCATTCTTTTAATTGATTTTGAGTTAAATTATTTTTCAATCTGTTTTGTAGCGATTGTTAAGGACAAATAAGTGAGACGTCGACAAGATACTTATAGATTTCATCAAACGTAAAATTTGACAAAATTTTATTTCCCATCTGCTTAGAGTAGTATCTAGTGTCCTACACTTTTCTTCACTCTTTAAGAAAATATAGCATGCATGATGAGATCATTTATTTGTATAATTAAGAAAATATAGCATGCATGATGAGATCACTTACTAGTTAATGTTTTTATATACAACGTTACATACATTATGTCACTCCAGGGCCGTAGCGTTCTTTTGAGAGGCCCTGGGCCAATTACATTGAAACGACATTTTTGGGGCCCTAATATATTAACATCTACGTCTGTGTTCGAGGGTCATGTACAAAAGATGTACACATCTTTAATTACTAGTAAGAGATAATTAGACTAAGCAAGTCGTAAGTTAAAATTTAAGTAAAAAATATTACAAAACATTGGAAAAGAAGAAAAAAAATAACACAGTACAAACATGTAAAATTTGGCCAAGGGAAAGAAAAAAAAACATGGAAAACGAAAAAAAAAAAAACATGTAGAATCTGGGATAATGGAAGAACTCTAGTACAAATGGATAATCTATTCACTAAGCTTACCACTAGACTACAATAACTCTTCTAATATATTGAGTGAATGTATGCTACATATATTAAATCCGGTAAGTTTGGGCCCCCAAATTTTGGAGGCCCTGTTCCTGGGCCCTGTTCGCCCATGCTGATCTACGGGCCTGTGTCACTCCTATAGTCTCGTATAGCTAGCTACTGAGTATTTGTCAAGGTTATCCATACCTACTTACCTAGTAAGTGGGAGTAGGCAATAGCATGCATGCTATAATATATTTAGATGCATTTTGTATGTAACGATTTCACGCAGATGTATGATTAATTACTTTTTAGATATAATATGGTAATACGACTGGATATATATCATGAACATTATTTACTCTCTCGAATGAAAGATATAAAAGGAATTGATTACGGATAACATTTTAAAAATTGGATAGCGTTTCTAATAGCGGATAATTTAATGCAATCGCGATCAAGAAATCCAGATTATTGGTACTATTAGTAGGTGTATTTGGGTGTAGTAGTAGTGGGCACGAACTTGAGCTGAAAGCTAAGCACATTCAACAACTGCCATCATCATCCGTACGCTAATTTAACTACCTAATTTACTAATTAGTAGCTACCTTGACCCTAACTTTTTAGTTTAATTCCAATTATAACTACTCAATTAATTAACTTTCACTTCAAGTGGCTCATACTATTTCCTTAGGGACTTCTCTTCACTACTAATGATGACACTTTCATTAAACTTCATGATTAACTTAATTAAACTATTAACTCTAGCAGTCACCCTACTTAATTTAATCTCATTTCTTATGACAAAAGCGGAAAACAGTCTCTTAGCTTCTAGTTGTCATCATCATCACAAATTCACAACTTAATTAATTAATTATCTTATTTGAAATAAAAATCAAATAAAATAGATCACATTCAAAAGCAAATATTATTCCCGGCTTAGTTTAACTTAATAAAGTACTTAAGCAAACGTAATTGGCATAATTATAATGACCATAATCATTGCATTTCCTTCTTTTCGTCCACTATATATATAAGTAGAGAATGTAGAGTGAGTCAATTAGACAAATATAGTGAAAAAATAGTGAAATAATAAGATGTTTAAGGCTAGAGGAGGAGTCCCGGTCTCTCTGATACCGAGCTCGAACCTAATGGTCGGGTGGTCATGTAGGTCGAGAACGAGGCGGCTAAGACGAAGACGAGTGAACAGTGTAAGGTTGGGGAACAGGCGGCGAGGGTTTAACTTGGGAGTACGTCCGGTGGTGCATTGGAGTTGCATGGCGAGTACACTTAAAGTGTTGAAGAAGTTTATTGTTGATATGGGAGCTAATGGACGTTGGATTGACGTCTATGTTAGAGCCTTGTCGTCTATCCTACGGCCACAAGCTTTCCCTTTGTGTTAATTCCCTTTTAACCCCCTCCTTTTTTTTTCTTGGAAATTTTATTTCATTTTTTTATTATCAAATTTTAACATCTCATCAAAAAAAAAAATGATCATGTTGTTTGGCTCGTTGCAATGAATTGCTTGTACAAGTGATCGAATAAATTGCGGGAATGATATTGGGATTTATGTATAGTTCCATAGATTAAGAGTGTCAGGTCGTGTTCATTTTCAGGTGTGAAACTCTAGTATATAAATGAGAAGAAATCAGGAAATTGTCAATTGTTGAAATATACATCGTCTATGCCAATGGTTTAAACTTGAAACGATGGTAACCTGATCGTTATTCATTATCTAATTTATTATTTACCATGCCATTGTACGGAGTAATTGGTCACATGTTATACATAAAACTAAACGTAAAACGAAAACCCGAAACCCGTTCGAAACTAGGTCGTTGGCTAGCGTAGAAACCCAAATTCATTCAAATTAAAAGCAGGTAGAAATAAAGGAGGAATTATCAGTAGTAGATCGATCCTAAAGGCGTAGCCTATATTTGCGGGATTTGCTAATGTCAACCATTAGTTTATGCAATTAAGCTTGGATTAGATGGTGATTTTCCCAGTCATGAGCATAAGCCCAAATTGGAAATCTAGACGCTATATTGGGTTACCAGAATTTCAGGGATTTGCTTCCGTCAATCTTCATTGCACTCCAAGAGTCCAAGTCACTAATCTCCACTTAAGGACAAGCATCAAACTGGTCTTATATTACAAGTTGTATTAAAAAAAAGAAAAAAAAGGTTTGAAGTAGTACATTTCATTTCATTCGATTGTTTACATTGGGCCGGGGTTTGTGAGGAGAACTCAAACCCAACGTAAACAATTAAATGAAATGGAGGAAGTAGTATAGATTGTGAAAATATTCGGAGTAGAGTAAGGTGAACTCGTGAAGTATGTAATATGGATCATGAGTGGCATGGTGCATTGTTGCTTTTATCATAGTCGGGTGAAGATCGATCACAAGTAAAAAGGGAGTTAACTTTTGTAATTTACAACCCCTACTCTTCTATTACGAGTGGAGAAAATGCTTATCATGAATATAACATTTCGAATAGGGATAATGTTTGTAATGGATTTCACAGACCGTTGCAAAAGACATTTTAACAATGACCGTACTTCTAACACGTACCCTAGTACCTCAATTTGATTTCATTATAGATTTATAGCACAACAACAAATTCATCTCTCCTAGTCAAATTATTTCGACCAAAATGAAACATGTGAAATATCCATCTCAACCAAAAGCTTACTCTACAATCAAGGTCTAGTCGACTGTTTCACACGAATATCATTTGGTTTTGAAGCGTGGAAGCGTGGAAACAATGAAAGTTCGTTCTAAAAAATGCTTGACGAACGCAAACAAGTTAATAACTTTAAATCCGAGAAATCAAACCAAACACCTCCTAAGGCCCAACCCAAACCAGCCGAGAATCACCGATACACTGACCTTCGTTCCATCTTAAAACCAATCGCCGAAAAATATCCCACCCATACCCAAAGCCCAACCCAACTAGATAAGCAAAGTTCCAGAAAACTCTCCAAAGATCAGCCTCCCCAAAACTCAATTGAACCCCAAAAAAAAAAAAAAAAAAAAAAAAACAAGGCATTGTTTGGGGAGAAAAAATGGGGACAACAATGAACGCTCTTCAATCCACCTATCTTCTCCACTTTCCATCAACAAAATCAAATTCAAACCCCTTATCTTCTTCCAAATTTCCCTGTAATAATTACCCAATTACCCACTTTAACAAAAACCATCCAAACACGGTCTTAGTAAAACCAATCCTTAGTTCATTTTCGAGCAACTCTTTGCCAACCAATAAAGAGCAGAAGTGGGTCCACGAGGGCACTATTACTGAGTCACTTCCTAATGGTATGTTTTGGGTTAATTGTGATAATGGTGATGTTATTCTTGGTTACGTTTCCGGTAAGATGCGGCGCGGGTCTATTCGGATTTTGCCGGGTGATCGAGTTAAGATTGAAGTTAGCCGGTATGATTCTACCCGTGGTCGGATTATTTATCGGACCCGCGGTTAGCCGGGTCCGGGTTTGGGTTTGGATGGATGGATAGGGTTTTGTAATTGTAATTGTAATGGTTGTTGTTGTTATTGTTGTTGTTGTTATTGTTGAGTGTTATGTGACTATTTTTGGTTAGTAAAGTTTTATGTGAATGAAAATGTCTTATCTTTATCTTGCATTCGACTTTGCGTGAAGGGACGTGTTAGGTGTTACGATTGAAAGTCGCTAGCATAGGCTTTTGGTTAAATTGGTGAAAATGCGCGGTTTTTAATTGACTTTAGTAAGACCAGGTGTGATATATTGATTAGGTCTCAACCATTGACATAAGCCTTTGTTGCATTGGCTAGGCCTTCGTCGAAGCCCTCGGTCTCGTGTGAAATTATTTTTGTAATCGTTCTGCTAGGCAACCTGTTGAAAAACAGCCATTTCAAATTACAGGTTCTGAAACTTGATATGGTTGACACTATGACACTATGACAGTATGACACACTCCTGTGTACTGATGTGGTCAGATGATTCTGCAGCAATGAACCAACATTTTTGTAGTTTAGAATGTTAGAATCGACACAAAGGTAGCGATTGCAGTGTAGTAGTCGAAACAATAGGTAGAATCAGTCCCGAACTTTGCAACACAGCACGACTTCAAGGGTCGGTTTGGGATTGTTAGCAACTTAATCTAGCATGGCTTAAGTACATAAACCTAAGTTGGAAGTTCTGCAGTTCTAATGATACTTGAAAGTTGAATAACAAACTTGCTCATTTAGCTTCATTTGGAAGGTGAGTTGGTCTGTTGATGACAAAATTGCACCAGGTGCAGACTGGCATTTGAGCTTGAATCTTTTGCAGCTTTGCTAGCCTGAATGTGTAGTTGAGCACCACCAGGTGCAGACTGTAAGATTGTAAAATCTCAATCCTTTTGTCAATCACTCAGTACTTCTGCGTTAGGTTTACAGTTTCTTCTTGCTCACTGCAAACATGTTCTGATTCCAAAAGCTGATATTTGTACTCCACCCGCTCCTATTGGCTTTTGGTTACGATTTCATCGACCTTAGGAAAATAATCGACACTGCAGTGTGGACAAGGACCACGTATATATTTGATGTTTTGCTGGAATAAGGCTTGGATGTTGTTGTTGTTGTTGCTGCTGCTGCTCTTGATTTCATTCGCGGGTCAAGATTATGTATTCATATTGATTGATATTGATATTAAAGTCTAATAACCTCCGGAAAAAAGGTGTAAAAAGGTGTTTTATGTTACAGAGTACTCCATATAAGGTATAAGAGTGTAAGACCGAGTCTAGCTACAAAGGGAGCAACAGTGACGAATCTGTATGTGTACTAAACCTAAATGGACTGAGCCCCAAATACAGAAAGCCCAAGTAAATCTCCCTACAACTTTAACTCAAACTTCAAAACCACAAAAAAACAGGGAGTCTGAGACAGGAATCACAGTTCACAAGATCTACTTTGCTGAATATGGTGACATCACTCAACCTTCAACCAAAATCTTTCACACCCTTCTTCAACAATCAGCAGATTCATGAAAGATTCAAACTTTATCCCTTGTCTTCTTTCAAATTCCCAGTAAATCAAATGTTTATGCAGTTTAAGTGTAATTACTCAAAACCCTTAAGTCCCCTCCTCCTAAAACCCTTCCTTAAACCCTTGATCACTCCACCAACCCAAGAAAACGTCACAATTCACGCATTTGAAGAGTCTGAACCACTCTTCTTTGGCGGTGGGTGGGCCAGGACACTCGGGGGCTCCGGGAGAGGGGATTTCCGGGTTTGGTCGAGGAGGCGGCCGGGGTCGAAATCGGGCGGTAAGAAAAACAGGATGATCATTGCGTTGGAATGTACAGGGTGTTCAGGAAACAGGTACACCACTGAGAAACGCAGGGTTGCAAAGGTGGATACTCGAAAGGCGGCCTCGGAGAAGAAGAAGGAAGACAAGAAGGCTAAGTCCGGGGAAACCTTTATGCTGAGCAAGTACTGTCCTAAATGTAGGAGGCATGTCCTTCATAAGGAGATCAAAATTGGACCCTCAAAGTAGCGTGTAAGGGGAGCTAATCAGCTAAAACAACGATAACAAAGTCTTAGTCGTAAGATAATTTGGAATCGCCTAACATCGGAAAATTTATGATCGTAGAGTTTAGAATCTGTGTATGTATTGCCTTTGTTCGTGATTGTAATGGGTGGTAAGACGAAATTGTGTAGAGTGTGGCATTTTAATTGGAAATAGATCTAAGATGTTGGATCTTTAATTGTTGTCTTAGTGGATCAAGGTTGTTGGTAGGTTGTAATAATATGATTATATGAATTTAAAGTTCACGTTGATTATGGTTTAAAAAAGTTAGTATTTGGTTATACGAGTGTGTGGTTTTGAAGAATTCCATTTGTCTACTGACGCTCATCCTAGTTAATTTGAGTTTATTTAGAGGTCACGTGTTTGAAAGAGACAATTGATCAAAATAACTTCAGAATCGTTCATCAAGTCTCCTAAATCATCACAAAATGATTGCTTCCTCAAAATATTTGTGGTTCGTATTCCGTTCTGAACTTGAAAATGATTGGAACAATTTTGGTTTAGATTTCAGCTTGTGAAGTTGTATCCAAATACGGGTAACAAATGAAATAAGCAATTTACAAGCTTTTTCACTAAAAACTCCAAATACACAAATCACATAACTCGACTCAACTCTACTCGGTTCAAATCTCAGCTTGTGAAGTTGTGTCCAAATATGGGTCCCAGTGACATATGCAATTTACAAGCTTTTCACCAGAAACTCCGAATAAGTCAAACCAATCACATAGAAGTAACTCGACTCGGATTAGGATTCTAGTATGTACATAGCCTCACCCACTACTACGCATCGAAGATCTACCAAGGCACAACAACGGAACCAAAACCTTACCAAACTTACACGCCTTGTGTCTTCTCCTTGAAGCTTCTACAATCAACACTCATCCACACACCAAAAGTCCAAAACAATGGCCACAATGACGGCCACCGGAACTCTCACCTTCCTCCACCCTATCCTCTCCCCAACCACCCACCTCCGCCGCACCAACCACCCTTCCACCTTTCTCTCTCTACCACCACCCCTCAACCTCGCCACAACCACCACCGTCAAAAAACCCTACTCACTAAAACCCCTCTCAATCTCAAATTCCACCTCAATCACCCCCCAAATCCCAAACCCTAACCCCAAACTCCCCCAAATCCCAACCTCTCTCCTCACCTCAACCAAAACCCTAACCGCCCTCTTGGCCCTCTCCCTTTCCGTCACCTACAAGCTAACCCAATTCATCACCACCTTCGTACGCCGCCTCTCACCAACCCAAGAAACCCTCCAATTCCTCCACAACAACGTCTTCCCCACCGTGGGCCCACTCCTCTTCGCCTCAATCAAAGACCGGCCAAGTGGGTACCTGAACACGCCACTGACGGTGGTCGCATCCGGGATGGCTAAGTGGCTTGATATATACAGTGGGGTTTTAATGGTTAGGGTTTTGCTGAGTTGGTTCCCTAATATTCCTTGGGATAGACAGCCCTTATCTGCTATTAGGGACCTTTGTGACCCTTATTTGAACTTGTTTAGGAATATTATTCCTCCTATTTTCGATACGCTTGACGTTAGCCCCTTGTTGGCTTTCGCCGTACTCGGCACGCTTGGTTCTATTCTTAATAGTGCTAAGGGTGTTTATTGAGTTGGTTTGGTTTTTTAGGTTTGAGGAAGAATTTTGGGTCGTTTTGAGGTATGTTGGGTGTGTTGATTCTGCTTCAAGTTTCTATAATTTGATTGTTTTTTAGTTGTTTTGATCATGATTTGTGGTTTTTCTAGTGCTATTTTGTTGTTATGTTTTTGGTCGTAATTGTGGATATTGATATTGAAGCATTGTTTTGCTGGTTTGTGATGGATTATTAGTTGTGAACTTGTGATGGATCGAAACAATGTATTTTGTTTTCGTGGTATGATATCTAGGGTGTGTTTGGCCAAGCTTCTCTTAGAAACTGAAAACTCGCCAAACACCCAAAATTGAGGAACTGGTTCCGGTTTTTGAGAATCACTTGTAGTGTAAATTTGTTCATCAGAAGTAGAAGTGAAAGCTCCAATTTGGAGCTCCTCCTCCCGAGACTGTTTCTGAGAATTAATTCTGGAGAAGTTGGAGCTTGGCCAAATAGGCCCGTAGTTTGAGCTACAGTTATCGATGTGCCGAGAATTCTGGTTTCTTGTAGTGTAGTTGATATCGGGTGGAAGATTTTCTAGCTGGATGTTTAAATTGTAGTGGTTAATTATCTAACTAGTGCTCTGTCTTCTTTATCAAACATGATTGTGGCTTTTGATGTTCTGATTTAATGCTGGATCCGTTTTTTGGCAGAGAAAAAGTTGTTATCAGTTTGTTTGGGTTGTTATCTCTTCGAGGGAGAGGCGATTCTTTGGATAGGTAACGAAGAGGTTTAGACTAGGGAGAAATCTTGACGTAACGCGAGGGAGAGGAAATTTGGAAGAGGGGGCATGGGAGGATGAGGGTATGATAATGAGTCAATGCGATACAAGAAAGAAGTGAGAAATGTATGGACTTGAAAGAGAGAATAGATTTTAGTGTTTAAAAAGGAGTTGTAGGCAATTTGCTTTCAAATATAACCAACTTCGTAAGGATTGGATTTGTGATGCAAGGAGGGGAAGTCTATTGGCTCTCCTCCCTCCTTAGCTGCAATGCTATGCAAATAAAGGAAAATGTCTTCCTTACCCCTCCTGGTCTCTGTCAAACTGCATACAGTCACTAGTAGTAACTTCTCTGAAGCTTAGATTAGGATTCTCTATCAATTAGGGGAAACAATATCCCTGTTGTTCATTGGTTTTGACTTTAGGCCTTTTGCCTCTTCTAAATAAATTATGTGAAATTTATCATCCATGAATTATGTGTCACGTTTATGTATTACTGAATCTGAATGTCGATTTGGCCAGAGGTATGAGGATTTGGCATATTGAGTCTGTAATTTTGGAGTGTCTATGAACTCAGTGGGAAGGTTCACATTGGGTGAGCAGCTGTTGCATATCAGCTTAATTCTTGCTGACTCTCATTGCTGATGATTTTGGGTCATTGTTGTTGTTGAGACGGCCTTTATAGTTGTGTCTTTTATGGTTCTGTTTCAATGTTGCCAGAGTTTCTGGAATTGCTGCCACGTCCTCCTTGTGTTTCTCTATTTGTAATTGTTTGCCTCTTAGATTTTTTTTTTTTGGTGGTTAACTAAGGTTTAACCTCTTAGTACTACTACTGGCATGTTAGTTGTTTCCAAATTATTTTAGGACTGAGGCTTGTTGTTATGATGTTGCATGTTGTTGAGCCCTTGTTTCGTGCAATGGTGTACGTGTAGTCACATTCTGTGTCCTGTGTTCCTATTCAAACGATCAGTGTCCTAGTGGTTTAGTTTTCTCATGAAGAGAGTAACCCTTGAATGTTGTAGGACAAGTTGGAGTTAAGTTTCTTGTAAATCTCTCATATTTGTGTTTCATTGTCATCTATGTTCTCTTGAGGCCTTGACTGATGGTGTAACTAACAAGCTTTTTTGTTTTCAGGCTGCAGATTCATTTGTCTTTCTTCGGTTTAAAGTACAGGGATGAAAGAGGCAGTGCGGATTATTTTCGAGTTCAGATAACCTGGCAATTGGTAGAGCTACTATGGTGATCACATTCATAAAAACCAGTAGATATGCATACAGCTTTTGCGGTTTAGTAGTTAAAATGGGCATTTGTGTTGTCATACGGTTAAGATTGTATATCTGTTGCAGTTGTTCGGACGTTTTGTAAGCTCAAGTGTGTTACTTTTATTATAACCAAGTGTTACATGTTGAACGCTGTGAATTGTGATCCATGGAGTCAAATATATTAGCAATATCGCTTGTTAACATCTGTTGCCTCCGTTAGCAGCTAAAGCAATTTGTTGATGTGGTTGGTTCTTTGCTCGTTTCCCTTTTCTCCGATGTAGCTGATTGGCATTGTTCACTTCAATGCCCTGGATACATTTGATTTGCCGAAATTGATCATGACGTGCAGCGCTCTTACTGTATAGCTCCGAGCCCCTCTCAGAGGTCAAGCTAATGTGCACTGCTCGGCAGTTTTAGTCGAAATCGACGACACTATCTTGAAAAGCCCTCGCTGGTGAAAAAAAATCAGAAATGTGCAGGTGATCAATGCCATCTAGGCAAAAGCATTAACAAAATGGATGGTCGCTTGACGGCTTGAGAGTTGAGACTTCTCACGCAAGTTACTGATACAGTTAAATATTGGAGAGGTATACAATCAACAAAGTCGCTTTGGCCGAGTGGTTAAGGCGTGTGCCTGCTAAGTACATGGGGTTTCCCCGCGAGAGTTCGAATCTCTCAGGCGACGATAATTTTTCTTATTTTTTCAAACTGGTTAAGACCAAATTAAGCGCCAGCTATCAAACTGCAGTCCAGATTGTACCTTACTTTATAGGTAGACTGCACATTTTGGATTTTTGATCAACTGTATAAGAAATCTCGGTGTACGCAGAAGCTTTACAAAATTCTCTCCAAACTATAGAGTCCGTCAAAGTTAACATACATTAATGGCTGAGAGAACTAGCCCAAAACATGGACATTGCTTTCTTCACTCACCATAACTTCATTACACAAACCTCGAAATATCGAGGAAACAGGCAGTTCTAGAACAAAGGAAGAAACATACAAGAGTTAACCTACACAGGTCACAGGGTACAAGACTACAAGGCATTACGAGCAGATAAGTGTCCCTCCTACCAAGACCCAATGTATATATACATATGCCACAAGTACAGCATAGACCAAAAAAGGAAGACGGGAGTCCAGTAGTTTATGAGCTTCTCGCAAAGAACGACTGTATTGTGCCCTTCTTTTCAGTTCCACTCATAACTTTACTCTTCTTTACTGACGTGTGAGGAGGCTTATCAACTTCGTCAGTGTTTGGCTTTGCATCAGTCAGAAACTCTTCTAAGTCCCGTTTTCCCTCAACCTTGATTTCAGATCTAGGGGTGTAAGCAGAAACATCAAACTTGGCCTCTCTATCCGATTTACCAGTAGATGAAGAGGATTTCAAACTGTCTTGCTCCTCCAACTCTTCCTTAACATTACTCTTCAAGTCAGTAGGGGTAGACTCCTTCAGCGAGCTCTTAACTGGATCGTTTGTGTCTTTATCATCGCCAGTTCCCTTTTTGGCGAAGAATTTTGTAATAGGATTAGATTTCTGTTCTTTCAATGGAATCTGCAAAATGTGGAATAAAGATCAGCAAGAACAATTAGGAGATGAATGCACTATGCACCTGCTATGGCGATGCTTACTGAAGCTGATTTTGGACACAAATCTCCGAGGTTGGAATTGAACAAGAAGTATCTTTACACTATTTCCAATACTCATTCTTCTAGAAATGGCATTCCATTTAACTAATGCACACTGTCTTGATCAATACGCAGAAAGAATCGATCAAAAATCAAATGCTAGACGTCTAGACCCTTGTAGTTTATCAGAAAAGAAGGTTCATAATAACTTCACAAATTGAGCAAATGAAATCAATAAGATACACCATTACCTCTTTGATGCACTCGGGGCCATCAAAGGATGCTTTATTCATAGCTGAGCTCACGGGGTACCAGACCTAAGATGTATTCTAGGTCAAAATTCGTCTTAAATCATATATTAATTGGCCAAAAGCTAAATTGAACATAACCTGGCCCTCTTACCAAATCAGATTTTTCATATGGCTTAAGCACTGGATTGGATTTCGCATCTGAAGGACAATTGAACCATGCATCTGTGGAGGCTTCATCTCCAAGTATTACAGGCATCCTGTCTGCCACACAACCGAAACTACATCAGAAACCTGCTATCAAATTTATCATGGTCTCAGTTGTACTCCCCATATTTTAGATGCATCCATTTGATAACAACAGCAATTACACACAAAGAAGCTGGCAGTACATAAGCCTCCACAACCTAACAGGAAATCAGCAACCAGGAACATCAGTATATTGGTTGTCTTTTGATCTCCTTCTTGCCATTACGCCTCTCTGCCTCTGGTTGAGTGGCATGGCATTCTTCCCCTGGAATGGAACAAAAGAAAGGCGGCGATAATAGAATAGGAAAACCTAAATGCAGATAGCACCTACATCATCTCCCCTCTTCAAGGTCTCTCTCAAAACAGTAGATAGATTCTCCTAATCTCTTCACACAAAATAACTTACTTAAGCACCCCAAAGTCGTATATTAAATTTATTTTACAACATAAGAGTAACACTTTTAATCACTACAGTTTATGTTGCATCACTTGGAAAAAGAAAAAAAAATACTTAAACAAGTCCACATAACAACAAAAGCTTAATCAAAAAGAAAAACAAGCCATGCCATTCCGAACCTCCACTTGAAATCTATCCCTGCAAAATTAGCGCAGCAAATATCCAAAAAACTACCAAACTGATCCAGTGATCCAGACAATCATATTTTCAATTAAATTGAGACAAGTACATTACCATGTAGCCACTGTAATGCTGGTGACGATTCAGTAGTCAATATAGTGAATGTATATAGAATTTCTCCTGCAGGGGAAATTTCAAAACAAGTAAATAAGTGTCAGGAAGTTAGAAAGACCAAACATGCCAATCTTGCATATAGCAGAAAAGAGTAGAACAAAGTGATAGCAAAACCAATGGATCTTTTTTTTTTTTCAAACAATCTCCCAGCTTTGAAGTTTTAAGGACATTAGGAGCTGTTTGAGAAGCCTCACAGGGCAAAACTCCATTTTAGCAATATTCCTAATAATAACTCCTCTGCCATAAATAAACCAATATATACACTTTTCTCAGCAAACAAAAGATCAATTTTTCTCAGCCAAACCCCAAAATTGGCAATACAAACAAGAGAGTAGAATTCACCTTCAGCATTTTTCCAGGAATCGTAAAGGGCAGCAAACACAAGAGGACGGCCATCCTTTAGATGAATGTAGTACGGCTGCTTCTTTGGACCTTTCTTCCACTCATAGAACCTACCAAGAAACCGAAACCACCCATAAACACACATATTAAAGAGCATACATAGAGCTACAACACTATATTTACCTGCTTTTAGTTCTTCAACCCTAAAGTTGAAGTTGATACAAAATACGTCAAAAGCAGTATCATATCAGGCAAGTAACATCATATGCACATCGAAGTATTAGATCATCAACTAAATACTCCAACAAATGTCATATTGTTTTTTCTTTCCCGATCAGCAAAAAAAGTCAGCACAAGTTCCTACAATAGCAATCACCAACAGGCTACAGGTACTCCCAGACAAAAAGGAAAGACAAGTAAGTGGTATTACACAAACTCGGAATGACAATAGCAACGATTATGGTCCAATTTCCTCATTCTTCTCATTTACGAATCTTAAAACCTAAATATTGAAATCCCTAATAGGTAACTTACAATTGCAAAAAGGTGCCAGCTTTCATTGAACAACAATACATATAATTAAAATGACAAGCTCAAGACCCCGAAAATCGTGCCAAGTAAATCAATCCATACCCTTCCACAGCTACAAGGCACCGGTTCTTAGGAATCAATCGACGAAACGAAGCCTTCTCCCCAATTGACTCCGACCTAGCATTGAACTGTAAATCCCAAAAATCAATTAAAAAACAATCAACCTAATAAATTGAAAAAAAATCACATTGATTAACCAAATCAACAAGAAGCAATTCAAATCATAAAAGATTACCATTCTATAGTGATCAGGTTTCTCATCCTTCTTGGTGAAGCTAGGGATTAACCCCCATTTCATACAGTGTACAGCCACAGTAAAACCCTCATCTCCTCCATTTTCTCGGCGAAGCACCGGAAAATACGATCCCGGCGATACATTAAACCTCGGTTGAAACCTAATTAACAAGATAATTAAAAAGCAAAGATTTCAACTTTTTGACATTTTTACAATACCCAACATATCAAATCATATTTAGTCACTATAAAATGAACTGTTACAAGGTTAAAATAATCGGAAATAAGACCAACCTAACTTATCCTTTCGGACACGTAAAAAAAATATTAGAGGAAGATTGAGAGACTGAGAGTTAATACCGGTCAACGTCGACGTGGCGGACGGAAGTGTCACGGCGGTGGCAGGCGCGAGGGAGGTCGTCAGGGCGGATGGAGCAGCGGCACCGACCACACATGGTGTTGTTTTTCTCTCTCTTCTCTTACGGCTTGCTCTGGTTTGTGCGGTTTGCCGGTTGGTGGTTTCTTTTCGCGCACTATTTTTTCGGTAACTGTACATGGGAAGCGCGGGAAAGGGTATGGGCTCATTGGGCTGGACTATAATGGGGAGTGTAAATATCAAGATGGAGAGCGTGAAAATTACTACTCGTCTATTGCTCGTATATAATGATTTTGTATACCCCTCACGAATCAAAAGTCTAAGCAACTTAAGTGTGAACCATACGAAAAGTTGCGTAGTATTGAATTATCGATGAGATTGAGAAATCTTCGCATTGTGACGTAGTAATGTCGAAAAGTGAATTCATTTACGAGAAACGGGCATTAATGTACGGTTATATTTACACCATCAAAAATACAAGTTGATTAGCGAGAGTCAAAACTAATTTTGTCATTGATATTGAGTTCACTATTCTTTCAAACTCATATTTTAAGAACCTCAATCTACCTTTGTGTAACGTGGAAATGAAGTAATGTGGAACAAACTTATACCTAAACATTTTCTAGACACTTCAATTTTTACATATATATCGTCAGGCGTGAGAGATAAAAGACGTTACTAATAACATCAATTTAGTAATAACCCTATCAATCTTCAAGAATGACAAACGGTTTCCAAACGTACGAGTGTTTGTTCAATTGTTCTAACAGTTCTAAATTACTCGAATAACTAATTAAGACACTTTTAAAGTCGTAAGTCGTAGCCGCTAAATTACTCGGGGTTTAATTGAGTTTGGCTTTACGAACTCAAGACCTCCAAAGTCCAAACCTACCATCTCTCTGGCGATCCACCGGACCAAAAAAAAATGTTAGCCGTAGCAAAACGACTCAAACCGCAGTGTCCATGTCTCCTCCACATCCACCTCCAACAACTCCGCCTCTCGAGCGGTGACGCCGCCCACTCACGGCCGCGACGACGGCCGAAATTCCGCCCTGCAACAATGAAAAAACCCGACGAGAAATCAGAGTGGTGGATCGTCGACGGCGAAATGCACGAGATCGGAGAGAATGTTCCGATCAGAGAACGCTTCGTAATTCCGAGGGATAACATCCCCAATCGCCGCCGTAAGCAGCTCCGTGAACAGTTCATGCGTCGCACTCGCCTCGTCATCAAAGATAATGTTCGTCTTTCTTCATACTCTCTTCACTCCACTCAAGCTTCACTTATACGCTACATGCTTAAATGTGTTTGCAATTGTTTTGGGTATTGTTTAAAGTTTAATTCTTTTTAACTTGTTTTTGCTTTTGTTTTTGTATGCGTGCTATGTGTTTGTTGAAATGCCTCTGAGAGAGGGTTTAAGGAAGAGTTAGTTGTTTTGTGGGAATGTTGTTGATTGTCATTTGAAGAGATGTAGGGGTAATGCTTGTACATCGGACCGCCTTTACCTCGCTATAGGTGCGCGCCTTTGTGGCACTCGGCTGTTGTTGTTGTTGTAGTGCGGTGAGCAGCAGTTGATGGGGGTTTTGGGGAGAAGGTCTAGGACTTGTAGAAAGTATGTGTGCCTTTTTGTATTTACTTTCGAGAGTAATGAAGCTTTGAGGTTTGAAACTATCTATTAGACGGAAAAGTTGTAGGCTTTTCTCGGTGATTTATGCTAATCAAGGCGAGCTACTTGCCTCTCGTGAATGTTACTCTTCAATATTGATCCCCGAGGTTTTCATCAGCTGGCCTCTCGCGGATATTTCAATTGGGGTGGGTGAAATGTATTGTACTCACAAATGTAGAATTCTCGAGGAGGAATGACGTGTATTACAGTATGACTAAGCTGATGTTATTTTTGGGTTTCATGTCCTTTGTAAAATTCTTTAGGGTAGTTGCTCTTTGTTCATAGTACAAAATGCTGATGCTAAGCTGATCTGTTGGGACTAAAACATTCTCCTTTCTATCTTCAAGGAGCAAGAGCCATACTGCAAAAAGTATATGCAACTGTATAATGAGCTTAGAGAAAACTGGGAAAGGCTTTATTGGGATGATGGTTACTCTAAAAAGCTTGCTGTAGATCATGCAAATTATGACTCTCCCGAAGAAGACGATGATGAAGATTTTTCACCTTACAGGTTTAAAGCTAATCTTTTTATTCTATAGTTGCGTGATGCCATGATAAGATAGTGCGAAGGGGAGCCTGTATGTCTAATATTTTGAGTCTTCTTCTTTGCAGGAGAGGTCGATCAGATTCTGGTCAATTGCAGGTATGTGAAATTGTGTGAGAAAAGATATACCCTTTCTTGTTGCCCGTCAGCTGTGGTAAAGATTAGTAGATTAGCTATCCTTGTTAAGATGTCTACAACAGTGTGTGCTTTTAGTGTATTTCACTATTTCTAACAAATAATCCACTTGGCAGAAATTCATTGGGTAATTAAAAAATAATATAATATGGTTGTTAGTTGATTAATGGTAATTAGTTAATTCTCAAGAACTTAGAGCCAAAAACCTATGGTACAAACCCAAAATTGGCAAAAAAGGCACATCCTCATCGGGTGACATGTGACATATTGGGTGATTGAAAACATTGGAACCGGCTATCATATTACACAAGGGAACTAATAGGATGTCCCCGGTAATGTTTGAAAACATTTGGCTACTTTGCAAAAAGTTGTTAAAATTGGCCAAAACCGAAGTATATAATCCATGATTTTTGCCCAAAACATACCCCTGACAAATATAGCTCAAAATTTTGCGGAAGTCCCCTAGGGGTAGTATTATGGGTTTTCCAAAAACTTAGAGCCAAACCCCTCTTGTATGTTCCAAAAATTGGTAAAAAAAAGGCATGTATCCTCATCGATTGACATGTGCAAAATGAGGTAAAAGAATTACTTAGCCTGAGAACCGGTCCTGATATCAAATAAGGGAACTAAAAGACTGTCCTTATTAATATTTCGAGATTATTTGGACACTTTAAAAAATTGGTCAAAATTAGCCAAAATCGAAGTATATTAGTCCATGATTTTTGACCAAAATTGGCTCCGGAATAAGAACGGCTCAAATTTTTGCGGAAGCCTCTAGAGGTAATAGTATGGGTTTTCTTAAAAACTCATAGCCAAAATCCTTTGGCAGATTCCTAAACTTGGCAAAAAAAGGCATGTTATCCTCATTGGTGATTTGTGAGTTGTGGCAAATGGGGTTAAATTGACAAGGGTACGACTCAACTAAGGGAACTAGAAGGATGTCCGTGGTAAAGTTTTGAAAACATTTGGCGACTTTACAAAAAGTGGTCAAAACCGAAGTATATATTCCATGGTTTATGGCCCAAATTGGCCCCGAAACAAAAACGGCTCAATTTTTACTTCAAGGCCCTAGAGGTATTACTATGGGTTTTCTCAAAAACTTAGAGGCGAAAACCTATGGTGGGTTTCCCAAATTGGCGGAAAAGGTACTTCATCCTCATTGGATGACGCGTGACATATGGGGTAAAGGACTATCCAAACTGGGGAGCTAGCCCATAGATTAAATAATGAAACTAAGAGGATATCCGTGTTAAAGTTTTGAGAAGATATGATTACTTTATAGAAAGTGATCAAAATTGGCTAAATTTGAAGTATACAATCCACAAATTGTGGCCAAAGATGGACCTGAAACCAAAACGGCCCAAATTTTTGTGGAAGAGCCTAGAAGTACTATAATGAGTTTTCTTAAAAACTTATGGTAGGTTACCAAAATGGGCAAAAAAGGCATGTTGTCGTCATTGGGCAACGTGTGACATATGGGGTTAAAGAACTAATTTTCGAGGGGAACCAGCCCTCATATATAATAAGGGATCTAAAGAATTTCCCTTGTAATGTTTTGAGGACTTTTGGCTACTTTGGAAAAAGATGTCCAATTTAGCAAATTGAAGTATATAGTCCACGATATTTGGCCCAAAATGGCATCGGATAAGAACGGCTCAAATTTTTGTGGAAACCTCTAGAGGGTAATATTATGGGTTTTCAGAAAAACTTACAGCCAAAATCCTATGACAGGTTCCTAAAATTGGCAAAAAAACGCACCATATCCTTATTGGGTGACTTGTGACACATGGGGTTAAAGAATGACCGAGTCAAAAGGAACCAGCTCTCATATCAACTAAGGGAACTAAAAGGGTGTCCCTGGTTAAATTTTGAGAATATTTGGCTACATTTCAAAACATGGTCAAAACTGAAGTATATATAATTCCTTATCCGAGGTCCAAAAGGGCACCAGAACAAACAAAACTTTCAGGAAGCTCCTTGAGGTATTACTATGGCTTTTCTCAAAAACATAGAGCAGAAAACCTATGGTAGGCTCCCAAAATTGGGAAAAAAAAGGACTAGTCAAACTGGGGAACCGGCCCTCGTATAACGAAACTAAGAGGATGTCCTTGGTAAATGTTTGAGAAATTTTGACTACTTTATAAAAAGTGGTCAAAATTCGTCGCACCCGAAGTATACACGATTTGTGGCCCAAGGTAGCCCTGAATAAAAAACGACTTAAATTTTTTGCGGATGCTCCTAGAGGTATTATTATGGGTTTTCTCAATAACTTGTAGCCTAAGAATTATGGTAGGTTGCCAAAATAGGAAAAGGCATGTTATCCTCATTGCATATGGGGTTAAAGAACTACCCAGAGAGGGGAACCTGCCCTCATATCGATTAAAGGATCTAAAAGGATGCCCCTGCTAAAGTTTGAGAACATTTGGCTAGTTTGCAAAAAGTGGTCAAACTTGGCCAAAACCGAAGTGTATAGTCCACGATTTTTGGCCAAAATGGCCCCGGAACAAAAACATCTCAACTTTTTTGCGGAAGCCCCCTAGATGCAGTATTATGGGTTTTTCAAAAGAACTTAGAGCTAAAACCCTACAGTAGGTTCCAAAAAATGGTAAAAAAATTGCACGTTATCGGTTATCCTCATCCGATGACGTGTGACAAATGGAGTTAAAGAATTACTGAGGGGAACCACCCCTAATATCAAATAAGGGAACTAATTTAAAAGGTTGTCCCTGGTAATGTTTTGAGAACATTTGGCTACTTCAGAAAAAGTGGTCCAGATTACCCAGAATCGAAGTATATACTGTGGGTTTAGTCATAAACGTCGAGCTAACCAATGGCAGGTTCCTAAAATCGGCAAAATAGACAAGTTATCCTCATTGGGTGACTTGTGACAAATGGGGGTAAAGAACTACTGAGACCAGCCACATTATCGTCATCAGGTGACGTGTGACATAAGGGGGTAAAGGAGTACTCAATCAGGGGAACTGGCCCTCATATCAAATCGAAACTAAGAGGATGTCTCTGGCAAAAGTTTGAGAAGATTTGGCTACTTTACAAAAAGTGCTCGAAATGTACCAAAACCGAAGTATATAATCCACGATTTGTGGCCCAAGATGGGCCTGAATCAAAAGCAGCTCAAATTTTTGTAGAAGCCCATATAGGTTTTATTATAGATTTCTCAATAACTTAGAACAAAGTTGGCTTACACACTCTCTAGTCTCTGCACCTCTTTCCCTATTATCGGCTCTTAACACCCTTATGAAGACAGGCTTTGGTTTTGCGTAAATGTTTTTCTTTCCTGCCTGCTTTTGGGACTGATGGTTGTTGAGCACTGGATGCAGGAACAAGGTTCAGCACGGAGCAGACAGGATGAGTCATGGCAAAAGGTCAACCAAATACGGGATAAATTTGAATATGACAGGGAAAGGAGGATGAGAGACAAAGGTTTGATGATTGTTTATATGTGCAGCTTTTGAAAACATTATTTTCGTTTATGCATGAAAAATATTTTAAAAATCAGATTTTGTGAGATAGCCTTTATATGAGTTCTCACTGGTGACCAATGAATACAAAACATAAGCTGTAAAAACATGGAAGTAAAGAAAGGGATAGCAGGTTGAGGTAGCCTGAAGTTTATGTCTACTCATTTTATATTGATTCTTGTGAAAAGTTATTCGAACTGACTTTATGACGTGAAACTAATCTTGATTAAATTCTACACATTGCATAGCTGCCTAGGGTAAATATATCCAGGTCTACTCTTTGTAAGAGCACTCTTGAACTTGTAAAAACTTCCTAAATCTAATTCTATTGCGGTATGCCTGTATGGCATATCGTTGGCACTGCTCTCCGTTTTTCATTAGTTTTGGGTGCCAGCTATTATTAATGCTGCAATTCTCCGGCTTAGCGATCTGAAGTGATTTTATTATCGCTCAAGATCTTTAGATGTCTTTTACAACAAAACAAGGACAATGCTGATATATAAGTCAGAAACGCATTGTATTTCTTGTAGAAGTGTATAGGCATTGTGTTTGACGAACTTTTAATTATTTATCATGTTATATGACATGCTCTGCATGCTCCACTGCAGCCTTTGCACCTATGAACATGATAAATGCTCCCAGTTCCAGCAGATCGACTGTTGGGAATCAACCTTTTGATGCGCAGAAATATGTATCAGAAGATGAGGAAGACTGAAAAGATGATTTGAGGAGTTCATGTCAGCTTGTTGGTAACATTTCTACTGAAGTAGGAGGTCCAAACCAAATTATATATGCTTGGATGCCCTTTTAGTTCCCACACCGTAATCAAAGAGAAGGCAGGGAGGGCAATCCTCTAGTCGGCCATGCTTAATGTTGATTAGAAACAATCCTTGTAACCTGGCTTTCAGGCACTCTAGCCGATCTATGCCTGTTGGATATGCTCTGAGAGGACTATTGCTCCGGTCTCTATGTAGATCCGGAGCATATATTAAGGCAATCTCAAACTATGATGGTGTACTGCTTAGAAGCTTGTAAACGGAACCATTTTACTGCTTCACAGTTCTATCTGTGTTATTCGCAGATGCCATTGCTATGTTACTGTCTTTTTTGAGTAAAAGTAGTTTTGCCCCTTTACATTGATCGTCTGATTCTATCTATTTGTCATCTTAATAATCCATTGTCCTCGATTATAAGCAGAGAGACAGTATGAAATGGTGATTTGCAAGATTGCAAGAAGGCGATCAGAAATCTGAGTACCTGTATGTTCCTCTCCTTATATTTTGCTCTCTTCTTTTTGGTCTTTCCGATATATTACTAGCCTTTTTTACATGTTATTTTAGTTTTGATAAGTTGGTGTGCTGGTAAGATCTTGACGGAATGGGTTTGACATGTTTAGGGATAGAGAGGGTCTCCATCATCCGTCAAGATCTGTCAACCTACCGAGTTTATATGTTCGAAAAGTCATTCGGGAGTTGAGAAGATCCTAACGGAATGTGCAATGTCTTAAGACACAGGTTTTGCTTTCTCTACGACAACTCGCCTCTACTGCTTGATCGAATGAGAAAGCACTTAGTGAAAAGACTGTAATTGAACACACTTGTTTACGACCACGATATAACTAATAATGTTCCAGGCCAAATGGTACAAGGCAGAAAGACTTACACAGCACACAAGTAACTTAAACACGGCACACTAATACTGTAATACATCAGTCAAATGACTCCAAAGAAGAGATTTTCGTGAACAGCAGCTGAAAACAAAGAAAAAACAAGCTAAAAGAGAACTTGATAAGCTTAAACAACTCAGCATAATCTCGTTGGAGCAGCACCGATGATCTTAAGGGCAGGCAATAGCATTTGGAGCCTTGCAGTCTACAGGGAGTCGTGCGGCGCGACCAGCATCTACTCCTTGCTGTTGCAGTTCTGCAGCATGTGTGTTCTTATAATCACACAGGCACTGAAAATCAGAGCTGCTCAGACGTTTGACTGCGGTGCAGCACGGATCAGACTCTTTCGGGAGAGTCGGGTTGGTGTTCGTCACAGCAGGGAGGCACTTCATCATGTCGAACATGCTAAGATTGCACATCCCATTGGTGCACTCCAAAACTGCTACCATCACCACAAGAAATAGAACCAACTTTCTTGCCATGATCACAAAACGTTGTTTTTTCTTTCTTTAGGCTCTTATAGGTGTGATGCAAGTATGTTTTTTTTTTGTTTGAAGCAAAATTGATGAGTAAGTCATTGCAAGTCTAGCTATATATAGAGGCTCAGAGCAGTATAACGACTAAGGGGCACACGTATGCTAGCAATTGTGCACTACTATAGTGAGAATCATCTGTCCCACTCTATGTCTCATTTCCGTGTCACACTCTGTTAAAATCTTATCAATTCATCCATTTAACTTTTAAAAACTATTATTTTTTATTAGGTACTCCATATGAGTTGGCAAGATCCACAACGGTAGTACAATGGCTTTGCACACAAGGAGACAAGTGAGAAATGCTGAGGTTGATATACCATCATTTTCACTTGTCATTTCTATGTATGCAAAGTCACTACACAGTGTAATGGCTAGCAATTCTCTAACGAGTATTACATAAGAGTACGTGCAACGGAAAATATTGAGCAAGACATTTCTAGTGACCGAAAGAGTTTTTGAGATTTACGCCCGAGTTTTCATCTTTTTGACTTATACATGTACCTGAAATCACCAAACCAATGTATATCCATGTCTAGTCGTAAGGGACGGGCATGTCTTATACAAACTTTTTAGGTCTAAATACTAATATATTATACATTTATATTTAACCTGACGATTTTCTTATACAATATGTACTTCTTTCATACGAGCATACATATCTAAACTTTGAAGATTACGATACTAGTTTTCAGTTTTGGAACTTAAAAAAATAGTACTTCGTATCAAGTATGACAACTTGACAATCATGAAGTGAGTTTAATGACTTAATCTAAACGACTAAACCCCCCACTCGTAAGCTTAAAATTGTTGGGTATAGGATTATCTTATGGTAAAACTGACATTTCCGTACAGTATTATCCTAGCCAGTAGTTAGGTCCCGTGAGGGGAGATTGGCACGACATACGAGGAAGTACAAAGGAATACCAGCAACTACCGAGTTTATTTGGTTCACGGGGTTTTGGATGGACTTGGTTAGTGGCTCTAATTTGGTCGGCTGACCACTTATATTATATTCATGTGGCGGTTAACCATTGCTCGTATTCCACACTCTTTCTTTCTTGTATAAAGTAATTTCATTGCGTTGTTTCACTTTTAAAGTTTTTCTCGTGAAGGATCTTTGGAAGTTTGGCTTGTAACCTAACTTGTATGGAACTAGGTTGAAACTCACGAAATATTGTTAGTTTAAGGAAGAATTACTCATTTGTTATCTTCGCAATCTCGCAAGTCAATGGCGGAGCCACGATTGAAATGAATTAGGCCGAAACCTATTTATTTGATTTGGGGTGGGTCAAGTACTACGATTTCCCAAATTTTCTCTAGAAGATTTTCAAGTTATTTGATGGTCGAGGTTTGTGTATACAAAATTGACAGCCCATCGACATATCCGATTGGATCCGTAACGTTCACGCACAGTTTTTAGTAATCTAACAAGAATTACAATTGAGATCAACCAAGCGAAAACTAAACCAAAAAACTTCAATTCATCATTTAATATAGATACGAGCATAGATATATGATAACCAAGAGTTTTTTTTTTATTGATCTCAAGACAAATTACAATTACAATCCATTAAAACAAGATTAATTTAAGGTAGGACAATTTGGGAGGCCACATTTACCAAAAATAGCCAAGAAAAGTTGAGGATCAATGCCAAATTGGGGCAAAAGAGGAGAAGTTTTGTAACCACACATACACTTCTCATCACCACTCTTAATAACTGCGCAACAATCAGGGGTTGGGGCTTGTGGGCTGGGCTCCTTTAAAGCTGGCAAACAAACTGCAAACTTAATTGCTGGTATGTTACATATCATGGGACTTTGCCCATTAACCCCTTCCATCATTATTGCTCCCACTATGATTAACATGTTAATTACAAGCATTGTGCTTGCTACATTCTTTCCCTTAATCTCCATTTTCTCCTTAATCACTAAAGCTTGATTGCTTGTGATTTTACTTAGTTGTGTTTTTGGGTAATTTGATGTGATGATGACAATACCTTATGAGCTCCTAGGTATTTATATACTCTATAAGATCATAGGTAACTAAGGTAATTAATAACCACATTAAGTACTCACGAGTTCCATGATAAATTACATGCCTTTCATCACCCTTGGAGGGTGATTTCTTCCCTATTTTAAAGATTGTGGTAATGAAGAAGTTACTGATTTTGTTGAAAAGGGAGTGGTTCACTAAACAATATTCCACACGTTTCTTGTTTGAGATAGTAAATGCTCACGAGTTACATGACACATTACATGCCTCAAGTCACCCTTGAAGGGAGATAACATAATTTAAACTTAAAAAATACCATGAAAGTCGTGTTTATTAAACTTAAAAGATACCATGAAATTCGTGTTTGATAATGCTTTTTCATGTGAATACTTTAAATTAACGTTGTAACGGTTATTTTTTGTCTACACACGGTATGTAAATCACTTGGGCATGTCTCATGTGTACAAGCACAACCCACATTTTTCATCAGCTAAGTTGCCCTAATTACGGACTTCAACTCTTAAAAGTGTAGTGGCATGCATAGTGCTCCGTAATAAGTTTAATTGCTCCCTCTAAGGAAACAAACTTAGTTACTACTCTAATTAGTGCAAGGATTGTACAAGTTAATGGAGAATGCAGATTAATTACTTACTTCTACTACTTTTGGAGGAACTATTCTTTTGTGTTCAACGGATTATATGAATTTGAAGTCACGGATTAAAATCGATATTACTACCTTGTGTTTAGATCGAAGAAATCACTAGATTATCTCAATTCTTACACTTGGAGGAAGTTGAGTAGATGACAAATGCCTAAATCGTGGTTCATACAAAGTATTTTAAATTCCATATTCTAGCTGTAACTTTATAGTTCATTCTAAAATCAATCAACAATAAAAGAATACTTCTTAGTTACTTTGTTCATTAAGTGACAGATTTTTTCCCCTTTTTCAATAGTATGACATTCACATTTCAACGTTGTTGTTGCTTGTTGGTTATTAGAATCCTTCTCCAACATGATGAAATCTTAGAAAAGAGAACAAGAGGATGATATATTATCATGTATCACAACGATAAACATTCAAGATGTATTCGATAAAAATTCCAATGTTACTAAATGTTTAATAGAAATATCGATAACACAAATAATACTAGATTCGTTTTGTCAATTTTTTACATTCGATTTGAACACATGAGAGGAACTCAAATCAAATATAAAAAATATCGAACACAACAATCAGCGTACGTACAAGACTATTAAGCGGAAGGACAAGGGGGAAGGCCACATTTGACAGGGAGAGCCAAGAAAAGGTCTTTGTCAATGCCATACTGAGGCAAGAGTGGAGAAGTAGCGTAACCGCAAAGACACTTTTCATCAGCAGCCTTGATTACGCCGCAACATTGTGAGCTTGGGGCAGGTGGGCTGGGCTGCTTCACTGATGGCAAACAAGGCAAGAAAGCTGTTACGGTCTGCCCACATATATCCTGGGCCATGGCCCGTTGGGCTAGCACTGCAATCATCAGTGTGCTAATCACTAGCATCAAGCTCACTACTTTCTTTCCCATAATCTCCATTTTTTTTTTCGAAAATAAATCAAAAAAATCTCTTAATACTTTTTATTACTTTTCTATTTGTTTTGAGAGTTTGTATGTGTTGGGTTTGCAATGCTAAGGTCTCACCTATTTATACACAAGGTTTTGGCTCACTTTAAGCAATATGAGATTTTGTATATTAAAGTTGATCAAAGTATTAAATCATAATCACATCAAATCAAGATCAAATCAAGAATTATTTCTCAAAATCAGGATCAAATAAGTAAATTCAATTGGAAATAAATAATGGTAATTTCCAAATGATCTTCCATATCGATTATTATGATTCATCATGAATGCATTCATAATAAGGTGCTTTGATATGATTTGAAGAAATCATTTTTTTTATTATCTTCAATGTCCAAAACTTTTGCAATGACATAGAATTAATTTAGACATCACAAAACATATTCCTTTTCAAGTGTACGCACCCCAAAATTAGAAAAAAAAAACCAAATAAAAAAGATACAAACAAACGTATTTGGTTTTCTAAAATGTGGCCATAGTTAATTCTTCCCTTTTTTGTGTGAGATTTCCCAATTAATTAATGAGAGCTCATAATTTGTTTTCCAAGTGAGAATCTCGCCTAAATAAGGTAAATTAGGCTCTGAACATTTGACCCGTGGGTACATTTTAGAAAACCGATTAATATTTAGGTACATTTCTGCTTGATTTTCTGCATAACTTACGTATGGACGTATGGTGTAAAATGTTCCAAAGTCATTCCTGGCCAAAAATTGTGGATTCTGTATTTGGATTTTTGTCAACTTTAACCACTTTTAACTTTTTAAATAGCTATATGTTCTCAAAACTATAACTAGCGGTTTTCCCTTAAATGTGAGTGAACATTTTTTGTTTCGGGGACATTTTGGACAAAAAACCATGGATTTTATAGTTTGATTTGGGACAACTTTGATCATTTTTCTAAGCTAGATTGCCTAAAATTCTCAAAACTTTACTACCAATAGCCTTGAAGTACCCATGTTGAATACGAGTGCCCGTTCATATGTTAATAAAGTTCTTTGATCGCTTTTGGCATACGTGGCATAGACATGGTGAACTTGGCCTGCGTTTTTTTTCCCTAACTTTTATAACCTACTTGTCTACCCTGGTTTTTTCTTTTAATATTTTGCTAATACTTATAATATGATCCTTAAGGACGTCCATGAAAAAATGAATTGATATAATGCGGAGTGTAAATTTTTGTAGAATTAAGTCTATGTTAAACATCATGCTCAGATTTTCATAAACGCAAACTTTACCAATTGATAATATTCCTTCATCCATATCAGATTTGATTTAGGTGGCTTTTCCCAATTGCACATACATTTGCATGCACCAAAATGGTCCGAATTTTTGTTTATCATGCATGTATGAATTACGTACTCGACAAAATACTTTTAATGACATCTAAAATTATGAATAATAAAAAATGTAATGTATGATATTGTCCGCTTTGGGCCTATCTTAGCCCGCACGGTTTTTCAGACATGGGTATCTTTTCAACCCAAAAAGGTCTCATACTATATAGCGTGGAGGTAAACTTATATACAAGGATTCTGGTTCTTGTTTCTTCAATGTGGGACTTGGATTGACACCCCACGGTGTTGCATGGTGTGACAAATTGTGATATTATCGGCAATCACTTCGAATAAATATATGTGCATAGCATTGAAGGTTAAGATTTTTTTTTTCTTTTATGTAACGGTTAAGAATGTTAAGATACTTGTTTGTAACAATTGATATTCGAGTGAGCGCAGTAACAGTTGATAGTCTGATACACATACTTGATGGTAGTCTTTATAAAAATTAACGGAAATCACATGCTTGTACTTCAACATTGGACTTTATTCAATTTCATATCGCTCTATTATTAGAATATCCTCTCAATTCAATTAACCAAGATAATTAAGTAATGAAGAAAATCAAGGTGAAACACAAGGAGGGAGGCCACATTTAGCAGGAAGAGCCAACCACAAGTCTTTGTCAATGCCTAAGGCAGGCAAAATAGGAGCCGTAGCGTTACCAACACCACAAAGACAAGTGAGATCACCAGCCTTAAGCACACCACAACATATCGGACTCGGGGCGGGCGGGTTGGGCTGCCTTACGGATGGCACACATGGGGCTAATACAAGGGCGGGTATCCCACATATACTCGGTAATTGTGGTTGGGCTCCTACTATTACCATCATTGTGCTAATCACAATCATTAAGCTCAATACTACTTTCTTTCCCATAATCTTCATTTTTCGTGGAAACCTTTTTTTTTTTTTGGGGGGGGGTGTGTGTGTAGAATATAAGTACACTTACAATTGCAAGGCTTCACATATACGTAAGTAGTTATTTATTTATAATGTTTTGGCTCGGTCAATAATGTTTTGGAATCTGATTAATTTTGGATAGAAATGACAATGTGTATTGGTTGATAAGGAAACAAATCATCAAGTTTAATTTGAATATCACAAGTGATACTCCGAGATTAGCGTTTTGATTTGTGTTGCCTACATTATCATCCATAATTATTATCAAGTTCACATTGTGTGAGTATTTATAATCTTACAATTTGGTACATAATTCGTTAAGTGCGGACTCCTTTATTATTAGCGGGATCTATGAGAATGCATGTGTAGGAGCTCAACCGAGCCAAGAACCTAGCTAGACAATCAAAGAGAGAGGGAGATGGTAATAACTTGGTAAAAGGTTCTCCCTCGTATATATGGATGGTTAGTTAATTAGTGGTGGGAATTAAAGTTTATTGTAATTTAAAAATCGCCGTTCAACTGTTACAGATCACGACATACTCCAACCAAAAGAGAAATACTAACCTTACGTGGAATTCTTTGGATC